>JABUQX010074753.1:0-12247 GCA_015478945.1 Trachelipus rathkii | reverse complement strand
AAAAGAGAGTAGATGAAGGGAATGAGAGCTCTGAGTGGTCCTGAGAGAATTATGGGAAAGGGGGATTCTATCACGAGAAAGTTACAAGATAAAGTACGTTTGAAAAAATTTGGTACCAGCGGTGGTGATGTTACTGGTGTGACAACGTGGGCGGTCTGAAATGCCAAGTCCTTAGAAAAGTATGGAAGACGCTATGTCTGAGAGTGAATGGGGGTTGAGAGCTCGGTTTAGTGGGCTATTAGCAGACGGAGAGGATTAGAATTAGGGTGGTGAGGGAGAAATGTGATTTGGCATGCGGAAAGCGGTTGCGCGGGAAGAGGCGGAGCCAATGGGAATGTAAGAATGCGGCTAATGGCATCTAGTGAAATGGATGGAACAGAGAGTGGTTAGGAGAGAGCTTCGTGGGAGGGCGATGGGGATACGAGCCAAGGAGAGGAAAGGGGGTAGCACCAAGGAAAGGAGGCGTGGACTGGATGGAATAAAGAGATGCTGGAGGAGGGAGGGAATGGAGGAGGAAGAGGGATAGGCCGGTGTTGGCGCAGGGATAGGCGTGGGGGGACGAGGTGGCGCTGACGGGCTGAGATGAAGGGAGGTTGTAATGACAGGCTGTACGTACAAATCTTTACCGCGCTTAATGTTGGAAGTAACGGGAAGTAAAATAAATAAATAAGTCAGATACTGTTGCAAAGTGCAATATTATAGTTTAATATAATATATACATATAAAACTAGCGATACGGAGTAGTACTAATGAAGTATATTATATATATAGCTATATATTATATATATCATATATATATATATATATCATTATATCATATATATATATAATATACTATAGGTAATATATACTGATAAACCACACCAATTTTTATGGCAGTGCACCCGTTCTGACAATTTGGAGACTTAGCTGTTGTTAACACAAATCTGTTTGAGGGACCAATTTTGCTTAAGATTTTCGTATACCAAATTGAGTTGGAATTATTAGCGATACAGTAAAGAATATATTTGATCGATACATAGTAGTTAGTGCTTGTTGAAATGGTCTTAAGAATTTAAAAATTAAACTGTTGTTTTTGATTATCAACTTGGGAAACACTTTAAATTATTTCCTTTAACCTTTAAAGCGCCCCATTTTCGAAGCTGACCGTAATCTGCCTAATAAGTTCTTGTATAGATGGTGTGACTTCTACGTCCGGCCGAAAATTAATAACGATCGTAGCATTACGCAATCTCGTAGGTATTTATTTACAGGAATTCCAGTTCCATCAAGTAAATGTCAGAGAGATAGAGTTACGCAATGCCAAGTGATTAGGTGATTTTTGTGAAAAACGTAGCAATTGATCTGCACTTATTAGTTTCTAATTCGGTTGCTAAACAGCATGTATTCCGGCATCCTTTTGCCAAACAATTCAGTTTCATCTGGGATCAAATAGGATAGCGACGTTTATGAGGGGTATAGAAAGCAATACATGCCTTCTCTGATTTATTAAAAGAATACTTACATAAATTTAGCACAGCCATCTTTGTAATCCTCATCATCAGTCACATATTTTATGAAAGTACGCAATCCCACACTGTAAACAGAATTGATGGATGCATACGCGGTAGCCAATTGAGTGACCAGCGCTTTTGTGTAGAGAACAGCACAACATAATTATAATTTGTTGTTCCTTCATTATATAATATCATATATCCTAATACAATAGCATCATAATATACTAATCAATCTAGTATATAATAGATTACTAATATGACGCATAGTAATAACGTATGATTATAATAATACTATAATAGCATAGTAGATATATAATATAGTATCATATATAGTATATATATATATATATAATATATATGATATATATATATAATATACTATAGTATATAACTATATATATATATATAATATTATAGTATAAACTGCGGTAATTATTTAATATATGTTTATGGAAGTATTTTTTAATTTAAAATTCCTGTTAGACGTCTCTGATGCGAGTCCGCCCTGGCGAAAGCTCAATTTTATTGTTTGCAAACAGATAAAGAAACGAAAGAAGTCTTCACAATACTGCGCTCGAAAAAAATAGGCCCTGTATGAAGGAATATTAGCGCTCGAATACAAAAACTGATGATTTAATTCACTAACAATAAAGCAACCAAAATCTAGTCTTTTCAGACGAAGTTATCAAAATCGGAATGAATTGTGATGAGTCTCTATGAGAAGAATCTTTTCCCTTTCTTGGAACAGTCATAAAATGGCGAACTTTAAAGAAAAAGTTGCATAAAACTTGGTTCCTGATTTTTATATTTATTTCTTTTGTTTTATTTTTCCAATAATAATGCTTTTAAAACTGTTTGAGTCATTTTATCAGCCAAGGGTCTAAGGTCAATAAAGAAAGACATAGACTCTATTAGTTGCATAAAAGACATACGCATTGTCTAATTTTCTCTAAATTTCGTGTTGTATTATAAATACAAAAAAAGGAAATAAAAAATGTGTCTTTAATTTTTCCTTTTTTTGTATTTTCCGAGTTGCTTTTTATGGTAGGCCATTGTGTAAATGATTACTCCGAATGACACTTTCTATGAGAGTTCATTCTATTACCCGTCTTTTGGTCGTTTCCTTTTTCATTATCTCACATTCCCAACACAATTTATTTTTTAGTTAAGCGTCACTCTATAAGTTGGAAAATGGATTTTTATTTTATAATTAGTCTGTGTCAGTCGGAGCTTGAAAAGGAAGTTTCGAAAGTAATACTATTGCTAATGAAACTAAAAGTACACTCAAGTTCATTTTCTAAATGGAGTAAAATCTTTCAAAATTGTTTAACCCGACTGTATATCATTAAAAATAGTTTTAAAACTACAAAATAAGTATAACTTTTAACTATGGACGCCGAAAGAGTATCGATATCGGTATTATTTTTGATATTATCGAAAAATCCCGGTGTTATTTTTCAACCGATACATTGATAAACTGACAAATTTTCCTCAATATCGAATTGCCGATACTTTTTATTTATGTTCTTTAAATTTTCACGTCGACAATTTTTCCTGTCGACGATTTTAGGTATAGGTCCCTGCTTGCCCAAGTCCAGGGCTTGCCCCCATTATTTTACTTTTCTGAGAACAGTATTTAAAGTATTCTTATATATATATATATATATAAGTAATATTTATAATATATATAAGAGTATATATATATAAATACTATTATAGTATATATAAATATACTATACATATACTACTTATTCTTCATATACGTATAGCATATAATATACGTATATATATAATATATAGTGTATATACTATATATATATATATATATATATATATAATATAGCGTAGCTAGTTCACAGCGCTATATATATATGATATCATATATCTATATATATATATATATAATGAAGTAAATTGAAAGATTTATTTCTTGAAATGTAATTCATAGAATAGAAATTTATTTGTAGAAATTTATAGAAACAAATAATGTACATTACATCTTGTAATTCAAAACTTAGTTGACTTTAATATAATTAACATACTGTAATTAAAAAATTTATATAAAATTTATATGAAAGTATAAGAAAAGTCTAAGATAACTAAGATATCTAATAGGAATTATTATTATTATATTATTTATTATTATTATTATTATTATTATTATTATTATTATTATTATTATTATTATTATTATTATTATTATTATTATTATTATTATTATTATTATTATTATTATTATTTATTGATATTATTATTTATTTTATTTATTATTATATTATTATTATTATCATTATTATTATTGAATCTATTTTTTATTATTTTATTATTATTTTATGTATTCATTAATTATATTATTATCATTATTATTATATTATTATTAGTAATTATTTTATTGATTATTATTATTATATTATCTATCTATTATTATTATTATTGATTCATTATTATTATATTATTAATATTATTATTATTATTATTGTTAATTATTATATATTATTAATCTATATTTATTATTATGTATTATTAATTATTGATTATTATTCTTATTATTATTATTATATATTATAATTATTACTTATTATTATTATTAATGTTTGATATATATCATATATATATATGTATATATTTTATACTATATATAATATATAATATTATATATATGGTACTACATAATATTTATATTATATACTATACTATAATTATCTATATAACTATACTATATATTATATATATGTATATATTGTATATATATATAAATATATAATATTGATATGATGATGATCTATGTTGAGTTTGAAGTTTTTGTGTGGAAGCGTAAATTAATTTTAATTTAATTTATAGTAAACATCAAAATGAAATTTAAAAATGCTCATAAGGCCACACCAACCCATATAAGTAATTGAACAAATTAAATTAAAATTAATTAAAAAATTGAATCTATTGGCTGATGGTATTTTCCATATGTAATCAATCTAAATCATTTCAAAGTCACTGAGATTTGATTAATAACACCTTATCACTGAAACAATAAAATAAAATATAAAAAAAAACAACAAATTAAAATTTAAACTTGCATTTTACAAATAATATAAATTATAAATAATTATTCTGCATATTTCCAAATGATGTTTCATCCCAATACAATTTCCCAGGTTATCTGTACAACAGATTAGCTTCAATCACTGAAGCTTTACCTCTTTTCTCCTCTATCTCCCTTTTCCCTCTCCCTCTCCATAAGCCTTAATGTTATCACGTCTTGCTCCCTTTTTTGGCAGACTGTTTGCCATTTGTTTAGTGGTCTCTATCCAAAATATCTCATCTGTTTCTCATTCTTCCAACATCTCATTGATAGCTGGTATGTCTATCCATAGTGTTTTGTTTAGCACCCTTGATGTAGAATATATAGCCCTGCTCTAGATCTTGCTATCTGTTTTCCTTCAACAGATACCCTTTCTCCTGCAATCTTCTTCCAAATGTGTCTCAAAAATATGAAAGTCTCTGCACTCTCCACCAAGGCTAATGTCTCTGCCTAAATGGTGGACTTTGCAACTCTTTTGGCTATTCTAGATCTCAAGAAAAAAAATTTGTACATTTATTCCCAAATTCATTTACCACACTTATCAAATAACCTATTTGAAACTTTTCTTTATCTATATTTCCAAAAATGCATCTGTAAAAACTTCAAATTTAACAATTCTCTTACTAATATCATTCATTTTATCCATAAATCTGCCCTATTTACTTTCCTGATTACTTTACTCAATTTTTTCATATCACTCCCATGAGTCATTTTATTAGCCCTTCTTAGATCACTTACGCTATTGGCAATGTCTGGTCTAGTGTGTTGGCTTATCCGGGTTAATTGTCCTATCAATGATTTATGCCCTGTCATTTCTTCCTAATTTATTTTTTTTTCATTTTTTGCTGGTCCTTAGGTTTCTTCATCTGACATAATATCTTCAATGTAGTTATTATGATCCATCCAAATCGCCGGTCCATCTTGCCTCACTACAACTCCAATATATTTAAATGCTCCCTGTTCTTCAGTTTCTATTGCTAAGTGTTTTCCCAGACTCACTTGCTGCATATCTCTCAAACATGGCATTACCTATATAAAATGAGTCAACTACATGTGTGCAGATTATTCCCATCAGTTTACCTTCTCTTTTAGAACTAAATAACGGGGGATCCAACCCACATTTTTCACCTCAAAACTCCTTCATCACCTTAACTACTTTGTCGTACGACACTCTTGCTGAATCTTTCAGCC
The DNA here is from genome assembly GCA_015478945.1 of Trachelipus rathkii. NCBI lineage: Eukaryota > Metazoa > Arthropoda > Malacostraca > Isopoda > Trachelipodidae > Trachelipus > Trachelipus rathkii. The sequence continues at coordinate 6,481 of JABUQX010074753.1, read as the reverse complement.
CATTCATTGTCTTCATTATTTTCCATATTCCTTCAGTCCTGGCCTCCTTTAGAGGTTTAATATAATCGGCTCTTTCCAATTTATCTCCTTGAATATATGTTGTCTTTATATCCAAAGCCTTTCATTTCCAGTCATATCTATTTGTTATACCCACACAAAGTTTGAGTGTCTCAGGCGAACATATAGGAGCGTCTGTTAAAGTTCCTACATCTTCCTCCTCAAAGCCTCTAACCACCAACCTTGCCTTACACACTCTTCTTCCCTCCTTCATATTTTCGGTAATCACCCACAGGGTAGTAAATACCTTCTAATTTCTTCTTTTCTCTCTATAATTTACCTTATGCTCTCTTTCTAATTCTCTCATTTTTGCATTTGTAAATTGTTCATCTTTAAAAGCTCTCAGAAATACTTCCTATTCATCTAGAATTTTCTCAATATTATTCCACTCTCTAAAATGAAACCAGCTTTTTTCCCGTTTGGAGATTTTCTACATTATAGCATTATAGAAATTATTCCATCGTATACTTGTTGTTTTGCTTGCTCAATTTAAAAAGTTTTACTTCTATAATTTCCTTGTTGCCTTCTTTTTTTTCAGTCATGTATCCTCCCCCCCTTTTTTCATCTGGGATATTTCTTCACTCATTTCTTCCTCTTCTGCGTTCTTATCATCACTCTCCACTTCAATCATTTGTGTATCTGCCAATGTCCATTCATCTTCAGCCAATTCTTCCTGATCTGTATTCATCTCTTCTTTGCCAGTCTCTTTAGTTACTCATTCATCTTCTTTCAACTCCACCTCAACTCTCTGTTTCTTTTATCATGTTATGTGTATCATATTTATTAACTTCTTGAATTCACCCACCATGTTTATCTTTCCGTCCACTTTCCCTCCTATGATGGCATCTTCTATTTTATGGCTCCTTATGTTTTCCACTAAGGCTCTTTTTAATTTTCTCGCTTGCCTCCTGTTGGCAATGAATCTCTCAAGTCTTATACATAGTCACAAGATTGTCTCTGATTAGCCTTTCTTCGTTTCTCTTCTCTAGGCTTGAGAGCCACTCATTGTCTATCATATTTGGAATATTAATTTCTTAGCATATACTAACTGTTTCGGTGCATAACCACCTTTAAAAACTAGAATATTTTTTTCCTGCAATTGATCAGCTCAAGCACATATCTTTTTTCCGACTTTTTGACAAATCTTCCTAATTGAATCCTTAAATCCTATCATTTTTTCGCATATCGTATTATGACAGGGATTTTCTGCTGGTATGCTTCTAAACCTATATCTGGAATCTCTCTGTTAAAACTTTTACCTTCATCATTCTGAAATTCCAACCGGTTATCAGTCAAGAAAGTACCTGGTGATCTAAATAGTTTTATCCATTTTTTCATGATTTTCCTTGCGATTTCCTCTCCTCTTTAACTTCTTATCCATGCTCCCTGGTAATAATGAGCAGCTAAATCCACCATTTAAAGAAACCTGATTCCCTCCACCCTCCCTTACATTCATGGCTACGATTTTCACTCAATGCAGTTGCCATCAGAACCCCGCCTACAGGATTTGGTAAATTTCTTTTATGTTCACACATACATCACATATTCACAAATTTATTTTAACTCAGCATTTACCTTTATTACTTCATCTTCCAACCCCTTGCTCTTAATTTCATCCTGTATTAGCTTAACTTCAGTAATCACCCCTCTTCCTGCTATTCATATATATATATAGTATATATATATATGATATATTATATTATATATATATTATATAGTAATACATATATATACTCTATATATAATATATATATATTAATATATACTATATATATATATATATAATATATCCTGTAATTACTATATAAATATATATATATAATATATAATATATATATATATCATACTACAGTATATATATATATATATATATATATATATCATATAGTATATATATATTTATATAGTATATATTATATATATATATATATATATGTATATTATTATATCATAATAATATATATATATATATATTACTGATATTATATATATATATATATATCATAATAATATATATATAATAAATATTATATAGCATTATATTATATAGTATATAGTATTATATATATATATAATATATATATATATAGTTAATATATATATATATAATATATTATTATATATATATATATATATATATGATATATATATATATATATAATATTAGTATATATATTTACTATACTATATATTTATATAATTATACTATATATATATAATCATAGATTATATAAATATATATATAATATTATATATGATATATATATGATATATATATATACTTATATATGGTATATACTATAGGTATATATATATATATATTATATATATTATATATATATATACTATATATTAGTATATATATATATATATTATATATATAGTAGTATATGTAAAATATAAACATATATATATATATATATACTATATATGATATATATATATTATATATATATATTATATGAATATATCATATATATAATATAGTAATATTATATATATATTATATATATAGTATATATATAAGTATTGATTGTTATATTATATATAAATATATATATATATATGATATATTATATTATATTATATATATATTATATAGACTATTATATTATATATTAAGATATATATACTATATATATATATATATAGTATATATAATATCATTGTATTATCATAAGTATATATATATATACTATATAGTTATTTATATATTATATTATTATATATATATATATATGTATATATTTATGTTACTATTATATAGATTATAATATACATTATATATATATATATATATATTCATTTATATAGTAATACTTATATATATATATTAGATAGCTTAATATAGATTAAAATTATATAGTTATAGTTAATATAGATATTATATATATATAATTATATATCATATATATATATATATATATATATATATATATATATATCATATATATATATATATATTATATATATATATAGTATATGATATATACTATATATATGTAGTATATATATATTAGTATTATTATATAATATATATATTATATATGATAATATATAATATATTATATATATATATTATTATATATATTACTATATATATATATATATATATATATGATATATATATATAGATATATATAGATTATTATCCTTATTATATTAATATATATGTATATAGTAGTATATATATATATATCAGATACTATAATATATATATATTATATATATAATATATAATATATAATCATATAGTATACTTATATATATCAGGCTGGATTCAGTTACATTTTTTCAAGTTACAAGTAACAAGTTCAAGTACTCTAGAATTTGTTCCAAGAACTGTACAAGTTACAAGTTACAAGTACATGGTATTCAAGTAACAGAGTACAATACCGTTTATTGAAAAACTTGCATATAGGTTACTACTAATATAGTATAGTATATATATATACTATATATATATATAATAGTATATAGATATATATATATTATATATATTATATATATTTATAATATATATATATATAGTATATATATATATATATAATAGTAATATATATATAATATAGCTAATAATAGTAATATATTATATATATATATATATATATATATAATATTAATTTTTTAAACTTTATATATACTATATACATTTTGAATACTTATTATATAATATATACTTAAATATTATACTTTTTGATTGAGTTGATAAGTTGCAAATTATACTTATATCGTTATAAATATCAATAAATATTATATCATGTATATATAACTAACCAATATAATTACCTAAAAGTTTTATATATATATAAATATATAATATATATATTGTATATATACAGTTGACTATAGCATCAATCATCATCAATCTTCATACTCATCATCTCCCAAGACTTGGACCCGTAAAGGTGTCGTTAACTATTGCACCGGAAACAGGAAAAAGTAGTAGAAGAATATCGAAAGCAAGCAGAAAAGAAAGCCCAGACCTTACCACCACTTACTATACTGCAATATAGTGAGAATCGTCGCAGTCCAGAAAGAATCTAATCCCGAAAGCTACTCACCGGGACCACGATCGGACCTCATACTACTATGACATCTCCGTCAATGTGGTGGTTCAATCCTTGCGCCCAGGTGTGGGCTACAACACCATACCTCCTCACCCAAAACCTCTGCCATTCACTCCTGGTATGCACCTTTCTTCTCGTCTCTGACCAAAACTCAATTTTCTTCTCTCTCAGGAATTCCTTTTGTGTCTGACTCAATCCACTCATTTTCTCTGTCTCCCATACCGCGTCGCATCTTCCCAACACACTCATCAATATACATCCGTTTTAACCAACCGACTTATCATCCATCCTTTCCACATACATAAAACCATCTCAACAGTACTTTCATTTTATTCTTCTCATTTACCCCATTCTCCACACCCAAACAACTCTCTTAATACGTTTCATTGCCTCATCTTTTATCATCATCCTTTTCATAACCTACACGCCACTTAAGATTGTCCATTGCTGAACCATATGTAACTTTAGATCTATACCTCTTATTTCAGCCATAGTCCCACGACTATAACATTAACATCGTGGTCAACAGACATACTCTCAGTGTAAACCCTTAACGCACCTCAAAGACTTTAGTCCCTCTTGACAGTCCACCCAACGATTTAATTTGCACCAGCCACCTTAGTGGCATTCACAATTTTCCTCCTACTAATTCTAAGATCATCCGCTCCCTTTCCATTTTCAACATTATATCCTAAATATTTAAATTCAGACCACTTTTTCCACCTTCTCGCAAGTCCAAATCAACTTCATACGAGGACTTTCCTTCACCAGCAACCAATTACCTTACTCTTATCTACGTTACTTTTCAAACCCCTCCTTTTACACACCCTACCAAATCTCTCTTACAAAGTCCTCTCAAACTCTTTTCATATTCCGTCACACAAACCAAACATCAAGTCCTCAATATATAGATTAAAATCATTCAACACCTATCTCCATGTTCACCTCCTCCTCTAATTCTTTGATTAACTCCTCTATCCATATACAGATTGGATCGCGAAGGAGACATAGCACATCCCGGTCTCACTCCCGCATGATTAATATTAAAAAAAATCAATCACTTTCGACTAATTTTATTCTTACACACGCCTTCACTATTTGTACATACATACTTTCGCTTTTGATTCTATTCAAAGGCTTACCACCAACACCATCACTACCTATCACCTGCCATTGAGAGGCTTCCATTATTAATCCTATTTGTTCGCTTTGCAAATCTCATACAATCGTCTAAATGACAATTGTATTCTTCTGCCTCCACTCAAATATCCAAGATATATTTGTTTCAATGTACACGATTTAATCACACAATCCAAGCTACTTACACTTCTTCTATACGCACCTTGTTCTTCCCCAAAATCAGTCAGTTCTTCATTCATTCGACGCACTCTTTTTGGACCAACAATTATCCTAACAACATGAGCTGGACTATCATAAGTATTGAATGTCCCTTAATACTTACAGGTTACCTTTATTCCCCCTTCCCCTTATATAAGGGTGCTAATACTGCTCTCTCCAATCCCTCGGAACTACATACCCTCCATTAAAAACGCTTTGTATATACTAATATTAATCCAAATCAATCATTCATCTCGCGCCGTATATTAATAGTATACATATATATATTAGTCGATACCAGACACCAAATACACCCGAATAGACTATCCCACGATATCTCATTATGCCAATTACTTTTCAATATACTCGAAGATATCGCCAATATACCTGAATGCCACACACAAGAAGTACAAATCATGCGCCACTAAACACGTGAATAGAAAAGCACCTATACATCACAAGAACCATACATATCACTCACAACTGTGGAAATCTGCCCTATAACGATGCATATAGTATATATCTATAGTATATATAGTATATAGTATATATATATATATACGTATAGTATATTATAATGATGATAGTCTTCTTACACTAGTTAATAATATTAATTCATGGTCTTTGCACGCCGCCGTGAATCTGAGAGCAGTTTGAGCGGTAGCTATAGTTTGGGTTTGGAGAAGATTTGGCAGAGGTGTGTATATAAGGCATGAGGTTTTGACTAGTAAACGCAGATAAGAGGTAAGGAGTATAGGTTCGTGAGTGAGGGACAGTCTAAGTGTGTACATTATGCTTAGATGGTGAGCCCAGCATTGAACAAACATTGCATTGAAGTTGAAAATATTTGATGACCTAACTACTAATTTTGGCACCGAAAAGGCAACGGATGATGCGAGTGTAGTCTAGGAAAGTTTGTGTAATTGTAGGGAAAGTGCGCTGGCGCCAATTAAAGTCCTTGGTGGATGTAATGAGACTAAGTCCTTGCAGGGCTAGCGGTCTTGCGATCTCTCTGA
>JABUQX010074751.1:30000-46627 GCA_015478945.1 Trachelipus rathkii | reverse complement strand
ACAAAGGAAACACAAAACCCAGGGAAATATAGATCAATTACATGTCTACCCATTTTGCTCCACAATATCAACACGCCTGATTACAGAAGAATATACAAAATCTTTGAGATCTTGTTAATATAATTAATGAAGAACAAAAAGGAATGCATTAAAGGAAGTTAATCAAAAAAAGACAATTATTTAATAAATAAAATGATCCTAGAAAGACAGCATTGGCAAAGACAGACAGAACTTAAGCATGCTTGGATTGCTATAAGAAAGCTATGATATGTGCCGCATTCCATGGATAAAGAGGTGATTTAAAATCTATAAATATCAATATTATCTGATAAGAGAGTTTATGGAAAAAGTGATGCAAATATGGAAGATAATATTAAAATACATCACGAAAATGGTACGATACAAATAAATGATGTAAAAATTAGAAATCAAATGAAAATCTGCTAACTCACAGCAATTGTTGTTTGTACTATCGTTGATTCCTCTGAGTTCATTGATAAATAACTTGCATAATGGATATAGAAAAGGAAAAGAAATGAAAAGAAGGAAAAAAACATCTCGCATTTATTTTACAATGATGAATCAAGCTATACTCCTCCAAACAAAGCAAACAATCACAATTGAAGCAGATAGAGGTATGTTAAGAAGTTTTTCAAAGTGATATTACAATTGGAGTTTCGGACTAGATTAAATGCGCGTTTCTGGAGTTGAAGACAAGGAAAAAGAATTGGACAGTGGAAATTCAGAAATAGAAGACCAGATCATTAGACAACTAGAACAAGAAGACACCTATAAGTATCTCGGGATAGAAGAAAATGAAAAATAACATAAGAAAATGAAGGAAAAAGCTGATGAAAGGAATATGAGAAGAGACTGAACTAATATTGAATCGTGAATTTAAATGCAAAATTAAGATCGAAGAGTAAGAAACATTGGCAGTACAGTACTTATCGTACGGGTTTGGAAATTAATTGATTGGTTTCCAAGAAAGATTTAAACAAACTAGATATCAAGACGAGAAAATGCAAACAAGAAATTGAACATACTAAGAACCAATGCTGGCAAGAATGTATGGTCCCAGGGTCAAGGGTGGAATGGGAACTTCAGGAAACTAGATGTCAAGTATATAGCAAGGGAAAGTATTTGGATTAAACAACCTATTTGAAGAAAGTGAAGTAAATTCATCAGATGGGTGGAAGGAGCACGAAACATGGAAGCCGATGTAGAACATCTTTAACATATGAGCCAAAAAAAGAGATTCTCTACGGATGTATGATATCCTAACGACGATTCCAATCAACAGAAGGAATGACAAAGAAAGAAAAGATTGAAACATCCTAAGAAATGAGCTACAGAAAAGCAAGAAGCAAATATCATGATAAATAATTGATAGGGAGGCACTTGCATTTGCAAAGGAAATACAAATATTATAGAACAAGGTGTATAATAGATAAGAAAAATCGATTAGAAGCAGTATGCATGGGTAATTTCTAAGTAAAGAAGTATGAGAGAACAGATTAGGGGCACATAGATTTAGCATTACTATACAATTGGTTAAGAGAGAGAAAGAGAAATGAGAATATATACAACAAATGCGAAATGTGTAAAGTACTCACCGGATAACAGTTTAGCTTTCATATATTTATCAAGACTGTTGACAACTCCTCCATACACGCAAGACTACATTACGACGACATAAATACAATACTGCAAATCTAATCCCATTTTAGAATTTGTGAAAAATATTAACAAATTCCAATAGAAGCAATGCCAAATACTTGGAACACAACCAAACGCAATAGAGAGAAAATACACCTCATGGCTATAATATAACTCAGTCCGACTAATGCATCCTACCGATGCTCCCTATAAACATAAAAGACGCGCGATATGAGGTTTGTAAAAAGATATAAGAGAAGAAAGGCGATACATTTATAGAGACTATGGGATAACCATGGACGGTAGACGTATAGCATATGAATGAGGCAAAAGGAAATGAAATGTACGAACGAACTGAAATATCATCATTACAAGGATATGTGGACATGACATTGATAGAGCAGGAGGTTATCTCCTGTGATAATTGGTAAGCATGGGAGTATTAAAAAAAGCTTAAAACCAAAAGAAATTTTCTCAGTCATTAAATCCGTTGGAGATTGAGCTTCTCTATAGATACGACGATGCGCCAGAATACTGAGAATGTTTCTTGGTTGTTAAAGAACCTGCCGGGACAACCATATGCGCTTAGGCCCGAAGGTTCGGGCCTGCGCATGAAGTGGTAACTCTTAAGAAAGGTGAATATTATAAAAAAAAAAAAAAAATAAAAAAAAAAAAAAAAAAAAAAAAAAAAAATAATATCTCTATATAATATAGGTTAATTCTAAGTTTTTTAAATATTACCGATATTTTACCCTATTTATGAAACGCTGTCACACATAATTTCAGATAAATTATAGTGCTTTTCCAGAAGCCGACTCTGCAGACCGGGTCGGGCACATCAGCGCATAAGCTAGGTAGACCTGCGACCGGGGACGGGAATTTTGCCGGGGCGGGGGCTGCTCTAATGGGGCCGGGGTCGGGGTTAGCTAAAATTAGAAATGTAAGTCAAAAACATGAAAGTCCTAAAGAGTTGGATGAAAATTAAAAATATTACATTTTCAATTTAATTAATAATTTAATTATAAAAAAGGTTGTGATACTTTAATTAATTTCAATTGAAATATAATATTTTCGAAGAATTTTAAGAAAATGATTTATTTTTATCGATAAATAATAAGTTGTAACCAATAATATATATATCTATATATACTATGTCCCAGATAATATATAATTAATTTTATCATAATCAAATTGAATATTATATATTATATATAATAGTGATATAAATATATATAAGAGTGTGTATATATTATATATAATTATATAATTTATATATATATATTATTATAAATACTATATATTTATTATATTTATAATATATATTATATTATACCGTATATATATTATATATATATATAAATATATATATATATACTATATAGTGTAATATATATATATATTATATAATATATTATCTAACAATATATTATATTATTAAAATAATATCATTATAATATTATTATTATTATATATTAATTATATATATAATATATTATTAAAAATATTTTTTTAAAACCACTTAAAATAAATAAGGAAAATCTTAAGAAAAATAACTAAACGAGAGTATAAGTTACGTTTCGGAGCTATATCTTGGTCCCCTCAATCAGAGCGAGTAGCTTGTGGTCCACATTATTAAACAAAATATAAAGAAAAATATTCTTAACTTACAAAATAAAAGAAATGAAACGAACAAAACCAGAAATTCCACCCCATGTTCATAATTGCGGGGCATTCCGATTTCTTTTTTTTATCTAGTTCCAATAATATTAATTTTCTCAAAACGTAATGTCCCTTGTAATATGATACTGATATCAAATCTTTTTTGTGATTGGATCAAAAATTGAAAAATCCTTCTGAAAATAGGTCTATTTTAGTGTTTTGTAGAAGCTTGATCTCATGCACCCACTGGTCAAAAATCGATGGCAAAAATATTTAGCCCGAGCAGGAAAAATATGCCTGTTCGATACGCGGTTAAGAAACAGGATTCTTCTGTGATATTGTCTAAAGACAGCACTACTTCATTGGCCTCTCTTGACTTCACCCATATGTCTTCGGTAAATTCATCGTTTTTAATTAAAGTTTCGCCAAAATATAAATCATTGCAGTCATAAGGAATTGGTTATAACACCTCCCACTGGATTTTACATTTTGTGGTATATTAGTAAATAGATCTTAGCATGTGTATCAGTACAAGGGAAAACTAAATTAATCCTAAATAATGTTTAATATAAAAGGTTTTAATGAGGAAGAGTTGGGGTGAAAAAGGAATAACTTTTAACATTTTTCCATACGACTAAAAGGAGAGCAGATTTTGTCTTAGATAAATCTTAGTAGTAGGTAATAAGTATATTATATTTTACGTTTAAATTAATAAAATATTTATTTTATCAAGAGTCTTTTCAGAAAGGCGGAATCAAACGTCCTTTTTTTAAGATTAAACGTACAATAATAACCATGCCTACTCTAATTTTCTAGGACTAAGAAATTGCTCTCCTTTTGTCATGGAAAATGTTTAAGTTATTTCCTTTTTCACCCCAACTTTTTGAACACTTAAATTTATATTTAAACATTTATTTTAATATTAATTTATTTTCAGTTTTCCTGATACCCTTTCAAGAAATTAATTAACTAATTAATACCAAAGCAAGAAGCAGCCATGGGAGGTGTTTACACATTCCTTGTTATATGTGCAAATGTATTTATATTTGGAGAAACTTCTAAGACCTTCTAAACGAGAATTGACAACATAATGGTGAAGTCAGGAGATGGATTGAAAAGTGCTGCTGTAATTTAGCATTTATCACAAGAAGATCATGTTATTAATTGGAATGGTGCAGAATTTTTTGTTTCGTTCGAAGATAAAAACTTTAAATCAATTGATTTGAGTCCTTTTTATCATTTTCTCAAAAAGTAATTTTAACATTTCAGGATATATTTTTCATTTTGATCCATACCCGATCGCAATCTGACATTACGTAATATTTTATACATTATAATACATTAATTATAGTTTTGGATACTAATAAAAAAACGGGAATAAGAATGTGACGCCACTCTGTCCTTTTGCTTGAATTTCATATTTTCAAATTTTTATTTTGTATTTTCAATTTTTGTAAGTTTATGTTGTGTTTAGAGGTGAACATTTTGTTTAGTTTTTTTTGTAGGACCAAGGATATAAGTCCTGAACGTAAACTTATCTCGTTTAGTTATTTTTTCTTAAAATTTTCCTTTATTTATTTTTAAAGTGGTTTTAAAGCAAAAATTATTTTAAAGTCACGTTTACAGAGCTTGGGGATGTGAATTTTGAGCTCATAAATCTGAATTCTAAAGTATATATATATATATATATTATACTATATAATATGTATAATATTATTATATATATTATATTATAATATATATATATGTATATTACACTAATATACATATATATCTTATATATTATATATACTATATATGCTATATATATACTATAATATATATATATTAAATTTCTTTTAATTAAAATAATTAATTTCTAAATTTGTATCTTGTTGGAAATATTTGATTTTCCTTTGAAGATTTTTCTTCTAAAATAAATATGAATAAGTTCTTAAGTATGAAAATAACATAACATTATATATATTCCGATATACATCGTTTTGATATATAATATCTCGTGAGTTATTAATAGGTCATCAAACTCGTAAAAATTTTATTTTGGCTCATATTTTAATTTGAAAATCATAGTATAAGTACTCGGGAAACAAAACATTGATTTATTAATTTAGGTATGGTTTACTATAATGAATTTATTGGTTTCAATTATAACAAATGGAGTAATTTGGAATTAAAATATAATTTTTTTATTTTGTTTGATTTAACTCAGTATTCTTCTAGGAGTAATTTTCCCCTTATGTTCTGGTATGAAATCTTTGGTTTTTTCCTGATTTTTAGTGCACGGCGCCGGGGTCGCTAAAATGGCCGGCGGTTGGTCCGGGGCCTGGGGCGGGGCCCGGTCGTCTTCCTCAGCACATGCATCGTTTCCATGAGCCCGTTTGGGCACTTTCTAGGGCTCACGTAAACGTCAAGTCAGGCGCCCGTTGTTAAAATCCTGCGATTTCGGGAATTATAAACGGGCGGGTTAGTCCGGAAAGGAATACTTTTGTTTACGAGAGACCAAATTCCATTTACAAAACATGTTTGTCGGGAGAGGATATTGGCTTATGCCACAAAGTTTTTATATTTTAGTTAACTTTTATATTATTAGGAATACAAATTATAGTGGGAAGTATCGATCAATTTCACTAAAAATAGATACATATATAGTATAAAGAGTAATTGGGTTTACAATTGTCACTGAAATCCGACGGGCCGCCTGCGGCCATTTCCAGGTTAACTTTCAAATTTCCGTTCTCATGATTGCGGTTGAATTTATTTTTTTAAATTACGAGGCGTTTCCGAGTCGATTTTGTCCACGGGCTGCACTCAAATTTCAGATAATTTGTATTGTACAGTCAACATAAAATGGATGAATAAAATAATATAAATTGGTACCCTTTTCATGAAAAGTTTAAACAAGTATATATATATTTATATATTATATATCTATATATATATATTATAATATATATTATATTATTATATATATATTATATATAATATATTATATATAAGAATAATTAAATAATTATATATATAATATTTTTTACTTATATTTTGGTAACTATCTTCTAAACGAGGAAGACTACTAGGCGAAGTTAATTTATGCCGGATTACTCCGGTAGCAAGATAACATTAGATATCTGGCGCCTGATAGCGGATAGTCAAAAACTTGGCCGGATAGGCCGATACCATGGATAGTTTGCCGGATTTCGGTCCCAATCCCTATCTAGTAAATTAGGGAAGTATTATTGTAAGAAAATTATTAACGGCAAAAAAATAGAAATGGTAATTAATGGTAATGGAAACTAAGAAAAGGCCAACCGAGAGAGGCAGAAATTTAATTGCAAGGAATTAGTAAATAAACACAACTCTGAAGAGATTAGCCTTTTATCACTTTAAAAAGTAGAGGAATTACTGGCAACACAATGGTCCAACTTAAAATTGATGAAATTTGTGAGTTCAGATAAGGAGTTCGTCAACATTCATGCTTATTGCTTATAGTGTTTACTGAGGAAAAAGCATTAGACAAGAGATAGTTGGTATTGAGAGATGGTGTCTATGTAATAATGCATGATACAAAGTAGACTTTTACAGAATTTGTAATTTGAAAGTGTATACTAGATGATAAAACGTTTATTAGATATCATATTAGATCCAAGTAAAGCTGCAGGCCTGAATGGTATATATGGTAGAATTCTGAAAGAGTGTAGTACCAGCATTGCCATGATTTAGATTAATTGATTTTTAATGCGATCTAATATACATTTGGGGAGAGTGACCAGACGACTGGAAAACAGCATTATGTTGTGCCTATTTATAAGAAGGGAGTAAGGATAGATTGGAAAATTCTAAGGCCTTAGATAAGCTTAACAATCTCTGGTCGTAAGACGGTTCTGGAAAAAGTTAAATGAAAGGTACTATAGAGAAATATTTAGAAGGTATATATAACAAGGTATTGTATGACTGCCAGCACGGTTTTCAGAAGGGATAGGTCATGTTCAACAAACCCTTATATTATATGAATTTATTGGAATACATTAAACTGTGACTGCATTGAACAGAGGAGATCCAGTTGATAATGTATATTTAGACTTTAGCAAAAGCTTTGAATAAGGTTCCCCACATTAAGGCTGATGAAAGTTAATTGCAATGTGGTATAGGTGAAGTTGGTACAAGTGGTTGGATTAAGAGAAGTGGTCGGAAAATTAGAAAACAGTTGTGTAACGACTCCAAATGCAACACTCATCATGGGTAAAATTAGTGAAGAGAGGAGTCTCACAGCTGCGCCAAAAATACTGCGGGTCCACTATTGTTCCTGCATATAGCCTATAATAACGAATGCTTGTTACACTGGAACTTAATTGAAAAGTTTCCTAAGATTGCAGGATGAACAAAGTGGCAAACACAACAGTTAGGTACAGTGAAAGGATGTTAATAAAAGAAATTAAAATGATACTTGATTTTAAGAGCTTTTGGTGGGCAGACTAGTGCAAAGTGAATTTCTAGATAGGTGAATAGCGTGTAGGTTCTTCGCGGACCTAGGTTAACATCTAAGGTAGAAAGGTTTTATAGCTACAATATTGAATTGGGATTGAGCTTGAAGTCTGTGGACCAAAGAAAAAAGATTTAAAGGTGGTGATTATAAGCAGGTAAGTAGTGGAGCAGCTAATCCAGTGGTTTTTGGAAGCTAGAATATAAGCTAATCAGATTGTCTGGCATGAGATTATCAATCCGCGATATGGTTGTCTAATTCAAGAGCAGGAATTATAAGTAGAAACTGTATATATAGGCTATGTAGGTCCAAGTACATAGTGATTAGTCAGCACAGATTTGGGCCCCTTATTTAAAAGAAAAAAACATAGATCTTTGCTAGAGCGAGTGCCAACTAGGGCAATAACAGGATGGATTTTCTGGTTTTTGAGGGTAATGAGCCTGAGGAGAGGCTGTAAGGGAGTTTAGGAACAATGTTTCCTGTAGAAAGGCGATTTTTCAGAGGGGACATAATACAGTCTATCAAAATATTTACATCATTGATATACGAGACCATATAATATTTTTATTAGTAGAGGCATCGGCCAGGTGATCCAGGGGTGCTAAATAGAATTAAGTTAAGGGAGAATAGGCGATGCCATCTTGATATAAGTACAGCATAGCATTCGTATAAGGGTGTTTAAATTTGGGAAATGGTTGTCCTGCATCATAGGCGAGGTTGTTTTTGAGTGTGACTCGCATTGCAACATTAAGAAAGGGCTTCGAATAGGTATATGCGATCGGGTTGGGTATCATTATAATATATTTAGCGAAGGCCCAAATTGGCGGGTTTTTATACAGTATGTATTAAATGTTAGACAGAATAAGCACTTCAATTAGTTATTTAATGTATTTACGTATTTTGGGTATCCTATATAATTATCATTAGTTTTTGACTAAGCCAATTGGTGGATTGCTAGTTACAACAGTAATTTGAATTAAGCCTAAGGGGTCTTGTGGATTTTTAGCATGAGCTGTTTGTTAGTGGGTTGACTGGACTTTCTTGAACAGCTTTATTTTATTTTTTATGTCTCTATAAAATCTTTATTATTGTCTTAACATACTTTTGATTTCATTCAGTAGCCTACATGGTGTGAATACCTATATAACTAATATTTATATATATATATATATATTATAATATAAATATATATAATAATTATTATTATATTATAATATATATTATATTATATAAATAATATATATATAATATATATATTATATTATACTATATACTTATATTAATATATAATATATATATATATATTATATATATATATATATATATATATATATATATATTATATCTATATTAGATATATATATATATATATATATATATATATTATATATATATATTAGTATATTATATATATATATATATTATTATATATATTATAATATATATATAATTTATATATAATAATTATATTATAATAATATATAATATATATTATTAATATATATAATATATATTAAGGGAAAAAAATGTCCTTTTTTAAATTTTTGCTTCCAGCCTGAACCTTGAAAAAAGTTCTGGCTGGAACTGGAAACTTATGACTCCCGCTAACATCAATAATTAAAACTTTAGCAGAACTTGTCTGATTAATAAGTGGCAGGTCTCTCTAGAAGTATCATGGCATCTTGTCATTATTCATGATGAGCCTCTTAGTTCTGTTAACCTTACTTAGTTTTCTTAAACCTCATAATCTTTTCCAATTATTTGGATAAGCGGAGATCAGTAAAATGTTTATATAGGGTAATATGAGCGAGGAGATATACTCCATATAAATGGGCTTTTCTATATGGGCCTTCAAAGTTTTAAAATTCTTCAAGTAAAATGATATTCTGCACAATCGGAAAATAGGACTAGTATTTTGCTCAATGTATGTTACCTGCATATTTTTGTGTTTGTTTTGTATATAATAAAAAAAATAAAAAGATGGTGTTGAAATTATTTAATTATTTCGTCTTATCGATCGCACGAAATCAATTTTCATTTTGGCTTATTTCAAATTTAGAAATTTTATTGTATAATTTAGCAGTGTCTTATTTTATGTCATAAAACTTAGCTGAGATAATTCGTAAATATGTTCCACTTTTCAATGCGTAAGGAAATTTTCCTTAATGTTCTGTAAGGTTGGCTTTGTCCGTCCGTGGTAATTTCTGCTCGTCTTCTTGATGAAAAATAATTGTAAGCAAGCGGATGATGAGGGACCCCGTTTTGAGATTTTAGTTTGAATGGTTCCTATGATTCTGTCTGACTCACTTGGTAAAATAATTATATAAAATTCACTATAGAGAAATCAATAAATAATAAAAGGTCGATTATAACTCATACATAGTAAATCAATTATTTGTAATTAAATAACATTTGTTATTTTTTTTATTCTGTATATTTTCTTCCCTAAATACACGACATGCTCCAATTTACCACCAGCTGATTTCCAATTTATTTTTTAAAACAAACAGTAGCTTTATTTGTACTTATGCAATGCAAATATTTATGAAACAAAATTTGAATGCTATATAACATTTGATCAACTGTGGAGTAATGAATCTTCTTAATTCAGGACATTTGATTTTCTGGGTTGGGGTACCAGCATCAAAATCGCATCTTTAAATTATCAACTTATGCAAAAGCACGAAAAACGTCTTTCTCATCCTTTTTCTTTTTTCTTTTTCCCGCTTTTCACTAGGCCTTGCCTATTTCTTAAAACTAATAATATACTGCTAAGTTAACTTCTTATTATTTTTCCTTAACCTTGAGTTAAAAAAGCTAAAAGTAAAAAATTTGAGCGTGTATAATTCGGGGTGTGTGTTGTAATTATCCAGGCTCTGGCTCCGCATTTTCCTTTTAGCTCGGGGTGATTCGGTTGGGCTTTCTAAGTTCATTGTACCAGATGTTGAATGCATTATTCAGCGCTTTCTCGTTCTAAATAACAAACATTCTCTTTCCAAAATATTTGCATAGTAATTATAATTAGCAATATAAAAAAAATTGTAATATATACAGTAATTTCCTTACCCTATCACAGTACAACTTCCTTAGCAACGGGTCCGTTTGGATTGGGTTTAACTACGTTCCCCATTTCTTGTTGCTTCTTCTATTTGTTTTTCCTTTTTTCATACATTCACCTCCTAAAATGTTCCTCTTTTTTTCCGGTTGCACTCTGGCTGTCAAATCCTCCAAGTTATGAGAGATATGCTGAATCATTATGATGCTTTGTATAGTTCGAACAGAAGCGGTGTCTATTTTTTTAAGTTTTTGTCATTTATGCCTCAAAGTCTTAAATTATGTGATGTTCTATATAATATAATTGCGATGTTTTTCAAACATTACTTACTTTCTGAATCAATTTGGTCTTTTTAATAGCCACGCAGCATACAGTGGATTATACATCTTGAATGAGCCAAGTGGGTAGTTTCTTAAAATTGTAATGGATGCGATATACTCATAAAGTTCTCTCTATTTTAGTGATTACAATTGTTAATGTTTATTATAATAACTTAAATGATATATTTTAAGAAACTAATAGTGTTTGTTAAGAAAATTCAAGGAGATTAAAATCCTTGTCTAAATTGTTTCCTTATTAATCCAACAAATAGAATTCTTCGAGGTTCTACTTTTGAATTTTGTGAGACATGATAATAATTTGTTTTTTAACTTTCGTCATTTAATATTATAAGAGTTCTGATATAACAAAATTTTGGTTAATTCCGAATTATATCCTTGATGCCGCATTATAAATTAGTATTTTATTTTATATAATTCTTCTCAGATTGATAAATCAACTCGAGCATGGTATTCCTCGTAGGGAATTGAGCTTTTAATTGGGTATTATTTAACGTTGGTAAGGTTAAGAGAAGTTACACAATTTATTTTCGAATTTCATCCAGCTCCCATAGTGAGAGCAGTATGTTTAGTAATTTTTTCAGATACGTAATACAAAACACTGGAAGTCGGGTCCAGTCCATTTTTTTTAAAAATTTCGGCTTGGATGTTCAGGTGGCAGTCCGACTTGACTCGTTTGAATTTTTATCTTTTCATATATCTGTAGTAAATGCAGGATCGCCTTAGAACTCTGAATTAACTGCTGATCATCTTGACCACCTCCTGCGCTCTTGAATCGCTGGTTACTTTCATTGCGAATATATATTTTCTGGATATTGGGGTATTGATATGCCAAATTATTTTTTGGGGAGAACTTCCTCAACTCACTTATCTCAACGGGATTATTGCTCTTTTTGGTTTTTACCCTTGTCTAGTGAAATCAAGACTCTCCTTTTTACTATTATTATTTGCTTTCCCAGAACTTCTTTCGAAGTATGATTTCCAAATATGTTGAAGTGGGTTGTACTAAACGTAGAGATTTATTTGAATATTATATTAATTATTTTTTTTCATTTTCTTTTATAGTTAATAAAGTTTCTTAAGAAAATTCCGGGTCCGGCGGAACCGGGTTTTTTTTTGTGTTGGCTAATTCGGTTCCGGCCGGATGGAAAAATTGTCAGTTCGGTACACCCCTAATTTTATATATTATATATGATATAATATGTATTTAGTATTATATATATATTCTATTATATATATTATATAATAAATATTATATTAATTATTATATATATTAATATTATATATAATAATCTTATATATATATATATATTAATATTTATTTTATATATATATATATTATTTATATAATTATCATTAAATTTATATATATAATATATATATATATTTATTATATTATGATTTATTTCGAAAAAGCTTCAAGCTGCACAATTTTAGATTCCATTTTAAAGTAGGGATAGGTGATTGTACTTGTTATATCTTTCCTTAATAGTGCAACTTTGGAATGTGCATAGCTCTTTTTTTATAAATTTTAATTGATGCAAATTATAATATTTTATATAATATAATAATAATTATGAATTATATCTATCGATATTTATCATATTTTAATTTAAATGCAGTTTATACATAGCACAATAAATCTTCTCGGTACTTTGTAGCTTGTCCTCTTGCATGACCAGTAGCTCATTTTCATGTATATAATGGGATGATTGGTGTATTTTGTAATTGCATCTCCATGTTTATTTATTATTATTATTTTATTACTGATTTACTTTTTTCTCTAAAAATTGGTACTGTATTAGTTTTTATTAAACTCCATAAATATTAAAACATTCGTTTTATTTTTTAAAAATGTATCAAATTCTTTTGCGAGTGTTGTATAGGCCTTTAGGGGGCATAAACATTGAGTTTTCGAATTAACTGTTCCGCAGCTATTTGTGCTAATGAGTTAGATAAGAAGATTTGAGATATGGACTTATAATTAAGGGAATCTCGCGATAATAGGACTCGGGCCTTGCACTCGTACAGACTGATCACCCATTGTTTTTTCTCCAGTACGGTGACTTAATGTGTAAACGTATATCTGACATTTTAATTATCTACAACTTCTTTTGTTCAATTAATATATTTTGTATTACAAATTTATTAGGATGTATATAAATTTATTAACGAAGGTTTACTGTTCAGTGGTCTTATGTTAATCATAGGCATTATGGGATGAAAAATTATTTTATTTAAATATTTAATAGAAAATGAGATTGTATAGATTTTTTTGAACATAAAAAAGGAAACGAATTCAAAAGATCATCATTCTCCAAAAATAAGGTTGTTTCTTATCCTTATTGTTATGGTCAAATTTTTTTTTTAGTATATTGTTATTGGGCGGTTAAAGAATGTTTTATGGGTGATATCGGATATATAGTAAATATTAGTATATAATATATTGTATATATACGTGTATACACATATATATTACATATTATAATATATGCAATTAAATATATAATACTATAGTATTTACTTTTAATGATTAATAACATGTTAATGATTTATATTTATTCATATTCTTGCTACTTTTTTAATATTTATCTTTATTATACTATATTTAATTACTAATTTATATATATGATTAAATTAATATTATATATATTTAAGATATACTTATTGGTACTATTAAACTATCTAAAACTGTGAACTGTTTATAGGTAGTAAAGTTGGTATAATAATATTATAGAAGAATGAAGACAATGAGAAGTAATAAGGGTAGGAGAGGAACACTTTAGATTTATATAGTTTTACACTAACCCTTTACTAATTATCAAAATAATATATGACAATCAAATATAAATAATTAATATTATATTGGTTACAAGCCTGAATATTAATCATTATATGTTCTATATTTTATATTATATTTTCATAAAATACTATGGAATACGGGGTAAATGAAGACTTTATTAAACCTAATATATATACTTACACTATTAGGTATATCGGTATATATATATTATATAATAATTATAAATATATTTATATATATTAATATATATATATTTGTGCCTGAACTTAGTATATCAGTACGTTATATTTTATCAAAATTTAAATATAAATTTTATAGTATATATATATTATTTTAATTATTATAATTTTATAGTAATTTATAATATTTTAATGACTAAAAAGAGCATTTGAGTATTTATATATATTATATATTCATGGGCGTGTCTTATAGTGGGGGTAGGCAGGAGTGGGCAACGGCCTCTACTTCTTTGTGGAAGCCAAAAAATATTAATATGCAGCAAAATATAATAATATATATATTATATGAATAAGATATATCAATATATATATTATAATATATATTTAATTAGTAATATATATATAATTATATATTTTCTATATAATAACCAAATAAAATAATAACTATATATATGGGCTATTCGAGTGTAAGGCTCCTGTATAAGCCGCAGACTACTCTGAACATTTCTTTTTACCCTCGATACCCTTGTTTAAGTATTACAGGGATTGGTGGCAATATGTTATTTCATGAGTCAAAAAAATGTTTTTTTTTAATGGTACGTTAAGCCATTAGTATTGCTAGACCGACTGTTGACAATATCATGTGCAAATTAAACACCAAATCTTTAACCTTAGGAAAAAATAATAATAATAATATAAATTAATAATTAATTAAACTAATTATTTAATTTTATGCTAATTGATTCATCTCTTTTATATTCCTGAGATTAACTCTAATTCCATAAATTTATATACGAATCTTTGGGCTCACCTTTCCGACAGAGTCGCCATAGCTCTCTTGAGTGCAGACTCACTTCATAGGCTGTTAGCTAATTTGCACTCAGGCATAACCAGCTAGCCAGTTTTACTTTCAGTGGTTATAAATGATAATTGTTTTGTGTGGAGTTGAAAGTTAAGTAATAATGTCACAGGTTATTTCATATTAGAATCTATATTATTATTAATTTATTACTTTGTGCGCTTTAAAAAAATGAGCCTTATTTTTAAACTACGGGCGTATTGATTCATATTCGATTTAAGTTTTCTATAGAGAAATTAATTTTTTCTCTGATGTTCTGATAGGTCATATATAATAACATATATATTACTATATATAGAGCATCCTTCATTATTATATATATATTAATTTATATATTATTTAATATATAAATATATATATATATATTAATATATTTAATATATATATATATATATATTCATATATATTATATATTATTTATATATAATATCTAGATAAAATTAACCCTTAAGTATTTCACTATGCTGGGCATGAACCTGGCCTAGCCAGATGGCCGGTAATGTGACGACCACGCACGATGGACTAAGAAGAAAGCGAGAAAATGTCCTGTAAGTGAACATATCCGCACTTAGAACAGGAACACACAACGCACTGTTTCCTGTTCCACCGTTGGCGTATCGTGCATAACCCTACGCTAGTTGTCATCTGCTAGGGCCCAGGTTTCAATCCTAGCGATGTGAAATTTACTTAAGGGGTTAATCTTTTATCAATTAACCTATCACACTTGCGGAGAGGTGTGAGAGCGCAATAATAGCAAGTTTCAGTCTTATCACAATACTTAATCAAGTTTCCCGTTATTAATAAATTTACCTGGGTGCGCGTTATTCCTGTTTGACCCCTACAACCCTGAAGTTTGGTGGGAGGGAAAGATAGCCGTTTTGTGTGAGGGTTGTCTGTTCGATTTTGGTTGGGTATATAATTTTCACTTATTTGTTGTAGAGAACATCAGTGTTATTCTTTTTAGTCCAATCGTGGCGTAGTTCCGTCAAACTACTACGCTGTCATGCTGCTAGGGCACAGGTATCAATCCCATGCAAAGTGAATTACTAAAGGGTTTTATTTATTATTCAATACTTAATCTACAACGTACAATCACCATCAATTTGGCTTAAGGTCACTAATCTGAAAGTGAAGAACTTTGGAAAGGGGTCCAATGATTAATATCTATAAGTCATATCTACTATAATATATAATTATTTAGATTAATATAATAACTTATCATATTATCTCAATATTATATATTATATAATAAATATATATATATATAATATTATATTATATTTAATTATATATATATTAATATCACTTACTATATTGCCATAATAATTAAAATCAAATAATATCATTTTATTATATATATAAATATATAAAATTTATATATTAATGATAAATTATATTATTATTTTATTGGATAAATATATAATATATAATCTATATATTATAATATTATATATATATATATATTATAATATATATATTGATATATATATTATAGTATATTATATTATATATATTATTATATATATTATTTATAATAATTATATATATTAAATATATATATATAATATATTAATATATGATATATTTAATATATATAT
>JABUQX010074751.1:7500-27500 GCA_015478945.1 Trachelipus rathkii | reverse complement strand
ATATACCTCTATATATATAATATATATGATATATATATAATATATAACTATATATATAATAATAAACTATATTATATTATATATTATATATATATATTTATATAAATATATATATATATATATATATAGTAATATTTAATAATATAATAATTAATATATATATAAATATATAATATTTATAATTAAATATATATATAATTATTATATATAATATATATAGAATTTATATATCATATTTATAATAATATTATTAAGTTGATGCGGAACGAATTTAATCGGTAGGAGGATGGCGTGTCTTTATTTTCAGGGAACAGGCATCGGGAATCGGAATCAGCAAAATTTGTATCGATATCGTTTGACCGATTGCTTGGTATATGCAATCTGAAAATTTTATTTGCGCTTATGATAACTTCATAAATCAAGACAATATTCGAAAGTCTGCCAATAATGAATCTGTTAGTTTGAGTTCTCCTAAATTAATTTAATTAAGAAAAACTTAAATGACGGGATTTTTAACTGAGCTAAGATATCATGTAGATATCCAGAACTGTCAACAGAGTGAGGCAGCCAATGTTCATTTCAGTGGCATTATGTTTCGAGTATATAGTATATATCAATGACGTTTGATATTATTATACACAAGACGTAATGGAGACAGTGGATATTTGTCTTGTAAGGTATGTGTAATAATAGATGAATTTACTTAGGTATATTATGAATTAATATTTTAAGCAGTATTTATTAAAGTATTTTGCACAATGTTTATGAGAAAGAGTTAACCAGAAATTTTAGGCTGCATTATTTTAGGTTATCGGAAATAGTTTAGTATCTATATTATCAAATATCGCCCTGGTAATAAAACAACACAAAAACAACTATACACACATACACACACACCTAACACACACACTCCACACAGCACAGTCTGTCATTAAGGTGTATAATCTAGATTATGTTAATATTTGGGTGGTTATACATTTATTTTAGGACTCACCCGCACGGGGCTGCCGAATTAAAATTTGGTAGAAAAATAGAGGAATCTGAATAGAATGCACAACTTTAAAAATTTGTTTAAAGTCGGTTGTTTTGTTTTAATGCGTTCAGAACCTTTGTACAATTTTTGAATGAGATTAATTTATGAACATCAATTTATTTTTTATAAATGTCAACTAATATTTACTTTTATTGTATGATAACACCTTAGTTAGCATAAAATTATTAGTTAGTTAATTATATACTACTTTATAATTATATAAACTAATTATTAATATTATAACTTTTATTTATTAATATATATTGTATTGAGGTATATGTACTGTACTATATAATATATATATATGATATATTTTATTTATAATATGAGTATCATTTGAAATTTACCTTTGTCAGGATTTTCTTATTAGAAGTAATAAGAACTAATTACTTCTAAGTTTTACACTAAATAATCTAAAAGTTTATTTTTTACTTTCCCTTTTTAATTATTTTAATATTATATACTAATAATATATGGGGCAAGCAGTTACTCATCAGCCAGCAAGAGATTCTATTTTGTTTAAAGTAACAGTTTAAAGGACTTCGACATGGCTTGGATGATCAATAACTAATTAATTCCATTTAACAAGTTTCATACTATAAAACCTAGCCTATCTATATACCTAATTACTACTAAAATAAAAGAAAACTTAGGATAATCTTATATTATCAGACGACAAATGACAACTGACGAATTTATGAATGGTGAAAATCGGTTGGTAATAGCGCCCTCTGTCTACGGAAGATTTTAATAAAATATAGTGATTAAATATGCTAAACTATTCAATGTGTTTTTGTAATTGCAGGAAAGGGAGTGTCATCGATGGGGATCTCATACCTGCTACTGTGTATGGAGTACTGCTCTACTCTATATCTTGGAGGGGGGGCTATCTATGATTTTTATACATCCTCGTCGTTATTCAGGACAGGCGTCGACGTGCTAACAGTAGGGCAAGAGAGTACTTATAATCTCTCTTTCCGATAAACTTCTGTCCACAACTCACGTCCTGCTCCCTACGACCCTCTACTTTTTTAGTCCAGGTCGGCGATAGTTCGTGTGCTTTACCTCCTTTTCTAATCAGGTAGCCTACGTGTGCGCAGCGGCAGAGTGAGGATGGCTATACAACGAGGAGAACTTGGCCAGTCCCCGCCGTAGCGGTAACACCGGACATAAACCTTTAACAACAGATCCACGCCCTCGCCGGTTAAGAATAACGATATGGAGCATGGCTCATTGTTTATGACTGTTAATTGAGTCAGTTTTTTTTTGTAATTTATGTAGTATAGATTTCTAGATAAGGTTATAGGTATACTGTAGCTCGTCAGCTAGTGGCTACCTATATGATACATTAATGGTTGTAGTACCTATTACTCTATAATATTATATAATCGTCTACTTGTTATCAGTCGATATTTGATACTCATATTATATATATACTTAATATTATATTATTATTATATACTATTATTCCTATCCATGTTACATCATTATATATAATTATATTATATTATTATATTAATGTCTATTATATAGTATATACTATATTAATTATATATATAAATTATTGACTTAATATCTTAATACCTTATATATATATAATATTACTTAATATCATATTATTTATATATATATATCTTATTATATAGTTTCTGTGGGAGAAAAAAGTTTATATTATCCTATATTATACTATTATAAATATTTACTAAACTATATATATTATACTATATTATTATATATTATTTATATTATATATACTGTGCGTTTTTAATCTAATACTTATATTATATACTATATTTATTGATCTTGAATATATTATAATATTATTATACTATTATTTTCATTTACTACATATATATTATACTACTGATCATCTTAACTATACTTCTCTATATACAAATAAGCGTTATATAGCGTATAATCATTAGTGTACTTACTATTAATATATATAATATATAATCAGCGCACCCACGTGCCCCCGTCGTTCTCCAGGGTAGGCAGGCCTTTAATTGCTTTAATTTTATATATAATTACTACGTATATATATGTTGTAGAGCTATAGCTATTACGATAACTATATATAATATTATATATTTATATATATTATATACGATATATATTATTATATATAATATATCTATATATTTATATATACTATATTATACTGAGAACTCACGTTGTATACAATCTCACCCTCCTTGAATATAGGTAGCTACTACTCGTTGACTGATATGGTTGGTGAAGACTGTAATGATATATATATATATATTATATACTTATATATTATATATATATATATGATATACCTATATTAATTTAGTTATTATTATATATATTATATATTATACATATATATATAATATATATATATTATTATTCATATTAATAACTCATTTATATTATTATATATTATATTATTATATCTATTAATTTATATATATATTATATTATACGTATATATATAAACTCTATATACTATATATACTTAATATATTATATATAGTATATATTATGCTTTATTTTTCTCTTCTTTCTCTCTATCGCTTAAAGAAGATTGATGAGCTGTTTATTGAATACTTAGATTCTTTGATTCTCACGGCTTAATGAAACAAAAACTCTAATGTAATATTCTTAGAAATTAAGATAGGGAAAGATCGTATTGAATGCTCTATCACTCAAGCTAAGTTTTCATACACTTATATTAGAAAAATTCCGTGTTAGGACTGGAAATAACGATGTAAACTCTTAATTTCAAAAAATTTCGAAAGGATACCAAATTGGCACTTCGCTCATAAGCTTAAAACCATGACTTTTGAATTAGGAACAGTTTTAAAGCTCTCTTGTTCAATCTTTAACTATACTTATTTAAGCCCCATAGGAGGCGTGCTTTGGATTAATACGCAAATTATTTTACTCGTACGAAAGTTTGATGTGACACTCAAGTTGTAGCATAATTATAAAAAGCATATACTTTGACTTGATGCTTAAGCCAATGTGTTAGATGCTCTATTAGTAGATGTACATATTGTTTACAAGTATGTCACACAAATGTTATAACTAATAAACGCTAAAAGTGCATGAGTAACACTGTGTACGGAAAACGGTGACTACTATAGAAGGTTGAGATGTCGTTTTTATCACTAAAAAGCTTCCTTCGAGAGTTTATTTTTTTAACGATATCGCTGTTTTACTTTTCAAAATTTATTTGAAATTTTTCAGTAAAATAATATTTTTTAATTAAAGGAATTTTTTAATAATTTATATATAGGTTTTCGTATTGTAATTGGTGACAATATAATGTTGTCACTTTTAGAAAGGTATTGCGGGTTATGGGTCTTATATTTTTTACACTGCGATTTTATAGTGGATACAATTCATTGTACAGAAGGAAGAGTATTCAGTGGGAGATATGGATGCTTTATTGCTAAAGTAGATCAGTATTGTCATTTTAGTGTTAGAGCAAGTAACTGCATTCCTCTTCTGCTCTATCTCATCGTTCTCTCTCTCATATTTCAGTCTCTTTCTTACTGACTATGTGCATCGTCTTCGTCTTCTGCTCGATCTCTCATCTCTCACCTTCTCTCCTCAGGGATCGTGGTGCTCTTCCATATCTCTCTGCTGCCATGAAAGTCTGATTATCATCTGTGGGTTTTGATAAGAGAAAAGTCGCCAAATCTGATTCACTAAAATAACACAAAACAAAATGAACAAAGTAATTTAAATGAAATAAGCATTGCAATATTTAATAATATTAAAGCATTGATTTATATTTTGGGGATATTCGTGAATTTAATTAATTTAAATCAAAATGGTCCTTTTTTAAGTAACTTGTTCATAAAATTTAAAAACCCTCCAATCTCGCTTACTAATAAATTCTCTTCTTTCTCTACACTCAAGCCTGAACTCGCCCTTGACCCACGATCATCATAACTTCGTTTCTTCTACTTTATATTCGCTCATTCCTGATGTTAACAAGCTTAATAATGTATACATATAACTCTTATATCATTGTTTATAATACAGATAATTTTAATCAAAGTATTATAGTAATATTCAATTTATATTTTTGATAATTTATCCTTTAGTTTTCTTCCTAGTGCGAAAGACACACTGAAGCAATAATAATTTCCAGGAAAATCAAGCACGACCAGTTTGCTGCTGTCACGTTTGACGTCTAAAAAATATAATAAATAAGATTTCAATATAGATAAAACATAAAAATAATAATTTTTTATATTTTATTCTTTTTTTTATTTATTTTTATTATGTTAAAAGATTTTATTTTTCTCTTTGTCTTACCACACACCAATATACTATATATATATATATATATGATATAACTCTTACATATATTATTATTATAGGTACTATATATTATACTATAGTAAGAAAAAATTAAAGTCTATGCAACCACAACTATAGTTATATATATTATTATATATATATATATATATTATATTATAATTATATATATATATATAATATATTAATAGTGATTATATATTATATATATATATTAGATTATATATATTACTATGGGCAGAGCCCTATATTCAAGGAGGAGTATTGGTTGGACATATATATATATTATCAGCCTCCAGATTAATTAGATACTAAGTAATATAGTTAAATTAATACGCAGTAATGTAGGTATATCACAGACGTAGCTCACAGTCGAGCTATTATTAAATGAATAAGTGGAGGGGAGCATTATATAATATTCACAGTTATATATAGTATATATATATATAATGAACAGGTAATAAAGAAAACTCAGAAGATGGAAGAGAATTATTATCCATACAGAGAGACACTATAATATAAAAGAATGTGCACACTATAATATAGGTAAAAGAAGGAATATGACTAATACTCATAGCAAGCGAAACTATTAATAAGTCACGATTGAAGAAAGAAGATGTAAGTGTAGAGAACGAGAGAGAGAGACGAAGAGGAACAATAGTTTGGCAGAGACGAGAAGAGAGATATGCATAAGTTTCTATAGCAACAGAGAGAGAGAGATAGACAAAAACACATTATAACTTATAAGTCTTATGTTGGAAAATATAAGAATTAGTTTTTGTTTTTTGAATAATCTTTTTTTTATTATTTTTTTGTTATTAGCGAAATTTTAAATCCTTTATTTTTTATTGGATATTTTAATATTTTTTTTACCTTAATAGTTATTATATTTTATTTATTACCTAGTTATATTTGAGAAATGGGACATATATTATATTAATTTATCGAGAGATTTAATGCTAGTTTTACACAATCAAGCAAATTATATTAGTTGAACGCCTTCGCGGTCCTTGCACGCCCTCCCCAACACCCTCATAACAAACTTATCTTATACGTAGTATGATGGGACATTATACATAGTTTATTTATGTAGCAGGCTCGACGAGGTTATGGCGAATTAGATAGCTCCGCAATGACTACTTAGGAATGAATATAAACGGATAGAGAAAAAAATATAAATTAGAAAATAATGTGAAAAAAAGTTATTAAAAAATACATTGTATAAAAAAAAAATATGACAAATCGTTTGTTTTTCTGTTTTTTTCGTTTTAATAATTCTAAGGTTACTTTTTTTTTTTGGCGTTTTAACTATATATAATATATGTTTAAATATATATAGTGAATGAATATTATCAATAATATAGTTATTATATATCTATATTATATATATATATTTATAACATTATAAATGTAATAATTAATTTTGATAAGATGCTAGAGATAGCTATAGTTTAGCAATTTATCTTGAGGATATGTAGTTAACTGGAAATTCCAACTCCTAGATGGCGTATTTAATAAATTAAAATATTTTATGACGCATTTTCGCAACTAATATATATATTTTCCTTTCTGATTTTTTCTTTCTTTTCTCCAACTTTTTTTTTTTAGTAAATCATATATATTGGAAAAATTAAATTAATATTGGCTATACTCACCAAGGGATATATATATATATATAATTATATATTTATTATTTATATTTAATATCTCATCATCATTATAATATTAATTAATATTTATATTAATTCACTATTTGTATATATTAATATTATATATTAATATATTATAGTAATTACGTATTACTAATATTGATGCAGAGTTAATATATTATAGTATCATAACTAGATAATTATAGTATATAGTATGGTATATATAATATACTAAATATATTTAGTACTATATTTATAGTATAGCTCAAATGGAATACTCTATATAATTATATAAGTATTGATTATAATATGTTATATAATATATTCGTATATAAATTATATTATAATTATAAATAATAGCTGACTTTTTAGGAAATCTATTATCGTTTCTTATAATAGATAGTATATATATTATATATATATATATTATCATATGTATACATATAACCAACAATAGTTATCCTTAGGTTGAAATTCAATTAGGAAGTAAATGATTGGATGTGTGGATAGATAAATTACGAGAGCTAGGAAGGAGAGAGAGAGAAGGATGAGAGAGAGAGAGAGTAGAGAGAACGACTGAGAGAGAGATAGCTGAAAGATGAGGAGAGAAGTATAATAATCTTATCATAAAAATAATATTCAATTAATTAATTTATATGTTTTTGTTAAGATAGTAATAATATTTCTTTTTTTGTAAATATAAATAATTTTGAAATCCTCGCGTACAACATATCAGATTAAAAACTTCGACAATCGAAGTGAATAATAACATTAATAACATTAAAATAAAAAAATAAAAATGTAAAAAAAAAAATTTATGAGTCTAATCTACAATAAACACCTTTCTGACTTATTTGAACAAAGCATGCACTAAAAAGAGGGATTTTAGTTTTAGCTTTGTTAAAATGAAAATTGCGTGTAATGTCTTCCTCACGTTTCACACGTAGCTCTCTCTCGGTCTCAGATTTCTCTTTGCTAACTCACCTTACTTCTTACGTGTTTAATTCTTGAAGGCATAAATTCAAAATTTTACAGAAATCTCTCTGCGCTATCCCTCTTAAAATTTTCGTTCCGAACACAAATTAAATAACATCTCCTAAACAATCAAATAAAAAAAAAAAGAAAAAAACATCTTTTAGCGTCGAGTCATCGCGCGGTCATGCAATATGGTTGGTTAAAACTAAATGTCTTGTCAGTTTATAAATTTTTCCTTCTTCTGACTGAAGCGGAATAAACTTTTTCAGGTGATTTTATCAATGGTCTTAAAATGAATTTCATAATAGTCAGTTACCCATACTAAAGGTATTTCTGTGGTTTGGGATTAAGCATCAACATGAAGTTAATGTCTTTTATGTGTAAGAGCTCTGGGGCGCTGTAATAAAGAAGAAGACAATCTCATCCATTAGAAACGGGGAAGCATGCTCAGTTCTATCTGTTATAGTAAATAGAAAGAATGAAGAAGAAGAACAAAGGAATAATAGTAATAACAGAAAGCAAAATACTAACTAAAATGTTGCATAAGATTTTAAGTAGTTCTACTTACCTGAAAGAGTATTTGTTTTAGGCGATTCAAAAATTAGGTGCACATACGTATACGAGAGTTTTATATTTACTTAACCCAACAAATTAAAATTGTATTACCCATGTAAATATAAAGCATTTGAGACGAAATCATTATATAATTCCCGGATATTTCGCAATGAGAATCAATGGTGAATCTTACGCCATTTTCACAGAGTAGACGTCTAATAAGAAACGCTATACAGCTTATTGAGGATATTTGTTGTGATTAGGTTATCCTAACTAAATAGTATGCATAAATAGGTATCGACGGTAATAGTTAAGAGTGCTTTAGTACGCAAGTCGATAGTAGAAGTAGTAGCGGCATGGTAGCAATGGTAACAGTGATAATAGCAATAGTAATCGTCATTAAATAAATGTTCACATCAATATAGAAGATCACTTATTACAAAGTACGTTAAATAAATCAGCACATTCTAGAATCACAGGCTTAAAATGTAGCAGGATAATAGTAACGACATGGAAAATGTAAGCAATAAATGTACGCAAAATCATAGATCTATGGCCATACATGTATGCTCTATGTGGCTAAATGCAGCCCAATTTTGAGTTTTTGAACGCAAAGCGCAGTAAATAATCTAGCCAATATGTAAACAGTGGTGATAAACTTGAAATAGTAGTAGAAATGATGCCAAATCTCCTCTGTTAAATTTTAAGTGCATAAATGATAAACGCTGTTAGTTATAGGAAAGTAAATTTGCAGCTTATAATGATCTAAGTACGCGCAATAACTGCTAATGGCAGATAAAAGTTTGCTTATCTTAAGGTGTACAGCTACATAGTTAGAGCAAGTAACTTTCTGTATAACCATACTTTGTACAAATACTGTCTATACACGAAAAATTCGAATACTAGAGATGAGGACGTATGTGAATAACCGACACGAAAAAAACACAGAAAAAGGACACACCGAATTAGTAGTAGTAGTTAGTTTTTTGCAAGTACCGTGAGTAGTATTAGTAGCTAGTAAGTATGTAGTAGAGTTAGTATGTTTTGTTAGCTAATGTTTCACGTATAAGTAACTACTGTGTGTATAATAGGTAAAGAGCAATTGTAGTTTATGTAGACAGAAGTTCATAATAATTATAATGTAATAATAGCATATATTATATAGTCTAAAAAGGAGTCGTAGTGCAGTCAGTAGTAGTAGTATAGTGTAGTAAAGTTATATCTGTGTAGTTGCAGGTTGACCGGACGCTATACAGGAGTTATTATTTGTATAATAATAATAATTGAGGAAATTACCTCGGAAACTGATATTTAATCTATCATAATACTCAAGCTAATTTATTTATTTATAGGGTGTTGGGGTTTCATTTACTGTGTTCGATTTAAAGAAATAAGGTATAATAGAAATGCTTATAATAGGATGTAGTTGTTGACCAATTTTGAACCTATTAAACATTACTTTGGTTTTGACTAAATTGATAATTTCAAATTTTGACAATGAAAAGCGTTCTTCTATTCATGGGATGAATCTGCCCTAGTTTCCGGATTCCTGAACGCTCCAGAATTCTTAGAAACCTATGCTTTAAGCTTCGGAACTTTTCGATATTTTAAGTTAGTGCATAAATTTAGATTGACAATTTAAAATTTTATATTTTGGCGAAGATTGAAACAAATAAAACAAAAAGGTAATAAATCACCAATCTTTTTAGAAACACTTATTATGTTAAATGATTTCTAATTATTAATTTAATTATATAATTTTAAGATTTTGAACCTTATTTAAGGGGAAGGGTAAAAAGGGCAAAGCAATATTAAGGATAAAACAAAATATGTTAAAAACAAACAGGGATTACCTTATTAAATGAGAGCAATTGCTAATCTTCTGAAGTTTATGATTAAGCCCTTTAAATACTGAGAATTCAATTGTATACCTGTAATGCTGAGAGCAGAGAGAGAGACGAGGAGAGAAGAGAGAGAGGAAAGGAGGAAAAAAAAATACAAAAAGGGGGGAAAAAAAACAAGGATAAGAGAAAAGAAAAAAAAGAAGGAGTGGAGAGAGGAGAGGGAGAAGAGAGAGAGGAGAGAGAGAGAGAGAGAGAGAGAGAGAGAGAAGAGAGAGAGAGAGATCCATTATATTTTTTATGTTCAACTAGAGTGTCAAAGTTCCATAAGAAAAAACTATATTTAATTTGTAGATCTAATGTCAGTTTTCGATAAAAAGCAAAAACCGTGATTCTCTTGCTCCCTTCTTTCAAATTTAGTTAAATGGCTGATTATAATTTTAATTTCTTCACTTATGCCATATGACTAGACCAATGTTGATGCATATTTTTAAGGTCATTTAATAAGATTGAGGTCGACAAACATTATTTTTATATGGGATTTGGAATTAGACTCAACGTAAGATAATTAAATTATTGGTTTATTATTTCGATGCACTAGAAAAATTTTCGATATGCACAACGATATCTATTCTCGTATTTATAATTTGGAATATTCTGAATTTTCAACTATAGGCAAAATAAAGCGTTTCGCGAGCTCTAAAACTTCGATTTTGTGTTATTATCAATTGACATTTCAAAGAAATATATATTCGAGAAAATTTTCAAAGCCGTACAAAAACCTTTTGTCAAAAGGACTAGAAGCTTGAAATATACAAAGATGTATCTATTCTCTAAAAAATAATTGCGGGGATATTTGTATCAGCTTCCAAATCACAGTAAGACCCAGTTCCCAAATCCCTACGGTAGGGAAAAAATTTCTGTAAAAAGTGAAAAATAGCGATATCTTTTTCCTTTACCTCCGATCAATACGAAATTTTCATAGCATCTATATTTTATGGAAGCACATATTTTTCATTTAGATATCGAACAGTTTTTTTGCCTCTGAGCATAGATTTTTTTTATTGTTCAGAGCAAAAACGACTCATATATATATATATTTATATATATATATATATATATATGTTGGTTGTGTTGTGATATATATAGCAGTTGTTATTATTGTTGTTACTATATATTGTTATATTATGTTATATTATATATATATATATGCTATATATATATATATATATAAGAAAAAAAAAGACATATATATATATATATATATATATATATATATATAGTATATATATATATATATATATATATATATATTATATAATATCTTTAAAAAATGTGATCTTGGAGCAAATGAATTTCGAACTTTCTCGTATCTCTAGTTGGGTCGAAGGAAACATGGTTGTTTTTAATGCTTCAAAAGCCCAAATCCTTCATCTATCTACTTGAAATAATCTTCCATATAATCACATCTTATTCAAAAACACACAACTCAAACCTACTTCTCTTCCTAATATTTTTTGAATTTCATTTTCTCGTGATCTTCTTGGATGGATCACGTGATCTTCCTTGGATTGATCACGTGATTTTTCTTGAAAGGATCACAATATCTCCTCGATAAACAAGCTTCTAAAACGAACTGGAATGCTGTAAAGTAGTTCTTTAGACGCTTATTTATTGATAGTAGTAGGAACGGAATATTGTTCGTGTTGGTCATTTTGACCAACCCAATTTTTACCTGCCCTTGACCTTTTTTGAGCCCAAATTTTTACCTGACCTTGACCGACCTTGACCTTTTTTGACCTTGACCTTTTTGGGCAACCTGAATTTTTTGGTCCAAATTTTTACCTGACCTTGACCTTTTTTGGCCTTGTAATATTTTGGTCTTGTATTTTTTTTTGCCTTGACCTTTTTGATGCCCCTTCGAAAAAGGGGCTTGCTAGACGGATGCGAAGCATCCGTCGTACGTATCTCCCTCCTAGTTTTGGCCTTGTAATTTTTTGACCTTGTAATTTTTTGGCCTTGACCTTTTTTGGCCTTGACCTTTTTGAAGCCCCTTCGAAGAAGGGGCTTGCTAGACGGATGCGAAGCATCCGTCGTACGGCCAGTTCTTATTTTCGCCCCTTCTTTAGGTTAGCCCTTTTTTGATGTCTTGAACTTGTTTGACCTTGACCTTGTTTGACGTTGATATTTCGTTCTTGATTTTGTTTGACCTTGATATTTCAGTCTTGGCTTTGTTTAACCTTGATATTTCTGACCTTGATATCCTGACCTTGATACCATTTCTGACCTTGATACCGTATCAAGGTTTGTACCGAACCTAACTTGAACGCCTGTAGTCGTTCTAATTTGAACGCATGTAGGGTAACGTTCTAATTTGGGCATTCCAATACATATTACACACACATTAGCCATTGGCACAATAATAGCTACAATATTACATTTATTGGTTCTTTCCATATCACGACATCCTGGTTTGTCATCCTTCAGGTCCGATGCTAGCAACCCTTTGAAGTTCCAGGCAATAGATCCTTTGGGCAGTCTCTGCGTGGTCATAATCTGTAGCTTTTGACCTTGTAGCCTTTTGAGATCGTCGTCTTGACGACACCTGCGTGGTTCATCTGATGGTTAGCAATATTTCTGACAATTACCTACGGCTCAGCATTATGATGACTTCATTTTGATGACGTCACGCAGTTGCAACCATAGCTGATGATTCAGCTTGATGACTCAGATTTACTGATGGTTCAACTTTGATGGTTCCCAATCACCGCAAGAAGTATCTAGGATGTCTCTATTAGTGTCTCACGAGTACTCATGAGTGCCAGGGTAGGCGCCAGGTGAGTGCCAAGTGAAACAGTGAGGCCAATGAGTGCCGTCGATGCCAATGAGCGCCGGGCGCCATAGTGCCAACTGAGGTCATCTTTTTCGTTTTTTTGCCTACTTCCAGAATAGTCTCTCAATAGGGTGTTCACCTGTGGTTATAGCAGGTTCAGGTATTACTAAAGCTGCAGGATTGAGTTAGCCCCTTTCAACACTTCATAGCTTCATATATATATATATATATATATATATATATATATATATATATAGATATATATATATATATATATATATATATATATACATATATAAGGTTGGCTACAGGGCGTTATTACAGCAGCATAGCAGCAGCAGGCATATACAGCATAATAATTAATAGCACACATCACACACACATCGCTTGGTTGGGCTTATGCGCAACATGGGCGACTCACTCTGCACCCACACTGCCCCACACCTGGCCGGTCACATCGGTCACCAATATGCGACACCTCACACTGGGCGACCCATATACACACTATGTCATTTATACACATTACTGGGATCATGACACTTTGCACACATCTCACCATGACACTATGACACGGCAAGCACCTCACCCCCATGGGCTGAGACTGCCCGCACTGGCATCACCATACCAATATACATTGGCCATTCTATGACGATTTGATATACTTTACATTTTGCTGATAGAGATTTTTCACATCTTCAGCTCATATATTCATTTCACACATGATATCTTTGGTCTTTGCACCACACATTATGCTTGCTTTCAATTGAGCGGCCAACACGATCACACCACATTGATGCTCACTCTGATGATGAGGCCCAGTAATATTTTAGCTTTTTAACCTTTTAGTCTTTCACCCGCACGCAGAACAGAGCCACACACGTCTTCTCCCCAAGTCATAAGCCGATCACCAGACACGCATGCACCCTGGTTCGCGCAGCCACCCCGCCCGCCAATGCCCTGGCCCCGCGCCTGCCCGCCGCAACCCTGCCTGCCACGCACCTGCCTGCCGGCGTGCGCCCGCAGGCGCAATATCTCCGCGCGAATGAAAATATATATACTATGAGTCATTCATTTTTATTTCATACTTAAACATTTTTATTAAAAACATTTTTCAAGTGAAACCTAAAAATCTGGGTAACTCATTACAGACCAGCTATTATTATTTAACACATATATTTATTAACATTATTTTTCTTTTATATTTTTTTACTAATACTTTTAATTTATAAATTTTAAAAATTAGCTGCAGAAGAAAAGCCAGAGTGGCCGATATATAATCATTTTATTTTACTACAATTGTATCGAAATTTTGTTAAAAACATATACTTTTTACTGACCCCAAAGCAGTAAATCAGTAAATCAATAGAGTGTGCTACCTAGCAACAAAGGGATTAGTATGCTTTGTTTTACTGTTTTTTGCTTTTAACCATGTTTTACTGCTTTTAACTCATATGTTTACTGCTTGAACTCATATATTTATTAACATTACATACCTTAAAGCAAAAAATTCAGTAAAATCAATAGAGGTGTTACCTAAAGGATTAGTATGCATAGTATGCTTGTTTTTACTGCTTTACCGCTTTAACTCATGTTTTAACTGCTTAACTCATGTTTTACTGGTTTTAACTCATATGTTTTACTGCTTTAACTCATATATTTATGACATCATTACATACCTTAAAGCAGTAAATCAGTAAATCAATAGAGGTGTTACCTAGCAAACAAAGGGATTAGTATGCTTTTTGTTTATTTGGTTTACTGTATTTTTTTAAACTCATGTTTTACTGCTTTAACTCATGTTTTACTGTTTAACTCATATGTTTTACTGTTTTAACTCATATATATTTATTAACATTACATACTTTAAAATAAAAATCAGTAAATCAATAGAGGTGGCACCTAACGCCTAAGAGAGGTTTTGTTTTTATTGTTTTACTGTTTTTAACTCATGTTTACTGTTTTACTGCTTTTATTTGTTAATTGATGTTTTTACTGCTTTAACTCATATATTTATTAACATTAATACCTTAAAAGAAGTAAAACGATGGAAAGTTAAAGCAGTAAAAGTAAAACAAACATACTATGTCTTGTTGCTAGTAACACCTCTGGTTGATTTACGATTTACTG
Organism: Trachelipus rathkii; assembly: GCA_015478945.1. NCBI lineage: Eukaryota > Metazoa > Arthropoda > Malacostraca > Isopoda > Trachelipodidae > Trachelipus > Trachelipus rathkii. Next base: position 12,188 of record JABUQX010074751.1, on the reverse strand, counting down.
ATTTACTGACAAAAAGTTAATAAATATATGAGTTAAAGCAGAAAAAGTATATGAGTTAAACCAGTAAAACATGAGTTAAAGCAGTAAAAACATGAGTTAAAGCAGTAAAGCAGTAAACAAAGGCATACTATGCCTTTGTTAGCAGGGCACTCATTGGATTTACTAATTACTGCTTTTAAGGTATGTAATGTTAATATAAATATATGAAAGCAAAGTTGAGGTAAAATGATATGAGTTAAAGCATAAAACAAGAGTTAAAGCAGTAAAGCAGTAAAAACAAAAGCATACTAATCCCTTTGTAGTAAAATAAAATGATTATATATCAGGTACTCTGGTTTTTTAATATATAATTTAAAAATTAAATTAAAAATATTAAGTAAAAAATATAAAAGGTAAAAAATAATGTAACTCAATTTGTGTTAAATTATAATAATAGGTCTGTAATGAGTCACAGTTTTAGGTTCAAATGTTTTTAATACAAAATGTTTAAGTATGAAATATAGAAATGAATGACTCATAGTATATATTTTCATTCGCGTGGAATATTGCGCCTGCGGATGCACGCGGCGGGCGGGTACGCGCGGGCGGACGCGGCGGGCAAAGCAAATAGACGGCGGGCGGTGGTCACTTTGGGAACGGAGCGCGCGCATGCTGTGGTCCTGGTGATCAGCTTATGACTTAGGATCGCCGTCGATGCAGGCTCTGTCCTCGGATCGACGGTAGAAAAGACTAGAAAAGGTTAGAAAAATGCATCAAAAATGCTGCGGAATCAATCCATCAAAGCTAGAGGCGCATCACGTTGGAGATCACGCTGAGCACCTAAAGTTATGAAACAAAATGAGCGAGCGTATGTGCGTATCTAGCGGAGTGTAGCGCATATGAGCCAGTGTAAGTGTCTACAATAGTGCGGCCTATACGTCGTTAGGGTACGCAAGCGTCTATAAGTATGGAGTGCAAGTGTATATGGCTAGTGTAAGTGTCTATGGCTAGTGTGTGCTTATAAGTGTCATAGTGTGTATAAGTGTCATAGTGAATGTGTGTATAAGTGTCATAGTGCATGTGTATATGACATAGTGTGTATAAGGCCATAGTGTAAGTGTCATGCTTGTGTAGGTGAAGGAGTGTAAGTGTCTAAGGGTGGGTGTATGTGCGTGTGTGTTAGCCTAGCGGTGGTGCGTGTGTGTGTGTGGGTGTGTAAGCAATATATATATAGGCTAAGTAAGTGTTAGAAAGATCAACTATAGTAGGAAGCACTTGCAACTCTGCACATACACCAATCGATCTTCATACCCATAACCTAGGCGTAGACACCCGTATTAGGCCATTATTCAGCCTAGAGGCTAGAAAGGCTTGAAAGTGGCACCTGGCACTATGTGGCACTTCACTGGCACTCATTGGCACTCACTTGGCACCCTCACCTGGCACTCATAATATCTCAGATCACCCAAAATTTATCCCAGATACTTCTTACGGTGATTGGGAACCATCAAAGTTGAGCCATCAATAAATCTGAGTCATCAAAGCTGAATCATCAATATAGATGCCAACAAAGATGACGTCATCAAAGATGAGTCATCAATAATGCTGAGCCATCAAAGATGAACCATCAAAATGTACTGAACCATCAAAGATGAACCATCAATATAGGTGTCATCAAAGATGACGTCATCAAAAAAAGCTACAAGGTCAAAAAAGCTACAAGGACAAAATTGTCCCCTGGAATACAAAAGGGTTGACCGAAAAATTTGGTCTAAAAGTGCCCCCTGGCACCAAAGGTTGTCTGAAAAATTAGGTTGCCGAAAAAAATTAGGGATGGCCAAAAATTATTACAAAATTGACCCATGGAAGACCGAAGGGTGTTGGCAGTGTGTGTGTGTGTGTGTGTGTGTGTGTGTGTGTGTGTGTGTGTGTGTGTGTGTGTGTGTGTGTGTGTGTGTGTGTGTGTGGGTGTGTGTGTGTGTGTGTGTGTGTGTGTGTGTGTGTGTGTGTGTGTGTGTGTGTGTGTGTGTGTGTGTGTGTGTGTGTAGGTGGGTGCTCAAATTAGGAACGTTACCTACATGCGTTCAAATTAGGAACGATACAGGCGTTCAAGTTAGGATCGGTACAAACCTTGATACGGTATCAAGGTCAGAAATGGTATCAAGGTCAGGATATCAAGGTCAGAAATATCAAGGTTAAACAAAGCCAAGACCGAAATATCAAGGTCAAACAAGGTCAAGAACGAAATATCAACGTCAAACAAGGTCAAGACCGAAATGTCAAGGTCAAACAAGGTCAAGACATCAAAAAAGGGCTAAGCCCCTAAAGAGGGGGCGAAAATAGGGGGGCAATACGTACGACGGATGCTTCGCATCCGTCTAGCAAGCCCCTTCTTCGAAGGGGCTTCAAAAAGGTCAAGGCCAAAAAAGGTCAAGGCCAAAAAAATTACAAGGCCAAAACTAGGAGGGAGATACGTACGACGGATGTTCGCATCCATCTAGCAAGCCCCTTCTTCGAAGGGGCATCAAAAAGGTCAAGGCCAAAAAAAATACAAGAGCAAAAAAAATACAAGGCCCAAAAATTACAAGGCCAAAAAAGGTCAAGGTCAGGTAAAAATTTGGGCTCAAAAATTCAGGTTGCTCAAAAAGGTCAAGGTCAAAAAAGGCCAAGGTCGGTCAAGGTCAGGTAAAAATTTGGGATCAAAAAAGGTCAAGGGCAGGTAAAAATCGGGTTGGTCAAAATGACCAACACGAACAATATTCCGTTCCTACTACTACTGATAAAACCAGTGTTTCTCCATGAAAAATCACAGTAAAAAGATATATCTAGAATATTAAGGAGAGACCAAGTTATAATTTAAAATTATAGGTACATGAATGAAGCGAATTTTTTCAGTTATCGAAATTATTATAAACACTGCTCTTCAGCAGATCACAGGTTTCTTGTTTCTATGTCCTTCATCACTGAAAGGTAAAGAGTAGATGACCAAGTTTTGCCAGTTTGAAGTTCTAAAATTTTTATAAACAACATAGGAAAGACCTATTTAACGGTAAATAAAAGATTAAGGGGGATCGGTTTTTAAGGAACATTGAAAGATCACAAATCTCTGTGAAGAAGAAAATTTCCAAGTTGATAAGCAAAAGTTGAAACTGGTAGATTTTAAGCTCAGAATGACATTTTTTGAGCAATGGAAGTGATACATTTTTCACCTCCTTTAAAGGACTTAAAATTGCAAACCGTTCTCAAACCTCGAGTTAAAGGCTGACACGTAAGTTGCTCTCTTTACTTTCAAATATACTTCTGATTATGTCATTCTGCTTAGGAGTTTTATTAAGTTGGCGATAAGACTAGATTTTACAGCTTCCAAAGCAAACTCACCATCGGGATCACCATGGCTTCCACGATGTTCCACATGCTTCGTATTTTGTTCTTGAATTTCTGGTATTTAATTTATTTTTGTAACTTATAAAGGAAACTCTTAAATTATTTCCGACAAAAATTTGAGATTTATCTAACTGGTAATTTATCTACTATTGCAATATTTATAGTACATTGCATGGTACTATATTGGTAGTTGGAGAGAATTCAGAATTGTTCATTATCTACTATTGATGCGAAATTATGATTTGAGTGGTCATTTGATTCTATTTCAACGTTATATGTCTTATATAATCTATTTGAAGTTTTCGTACAGAGTCATGTCTATCTGTATAATATAATACTATCTGTGGAGCATAACTTTGCATCCAGAAAAGTTATATATATATATATATATTATATATTATATATATTATATAATATATATATAAAATATATATAATATATATTATGATGTAGAGAATATATATATATATAAAAAAATATATATATATACTATATATATATATATATATATATATATATATATATATATATAATAATATATAATAATATATATATATACTATATGTATATATATATATATGGCCTACTATATATATATATATATATATATATATATATATTATATATATATATATATATATATAATATATATATATATATATATATATATATATTATATAATATGATATAATATATAATTATATAAATGTATATAATATATATATATAGTATATATATATATAATATATATATTATATATATAATATATTTATAATATATATTATATATATATATATATATATATATATATATATATATATTTAGTATAATAGTATATAATATATATATATATATATATATATATATAACTACTATATATGTATATATAATATAAATATATTAATAATTATTAATATATATATATATATATATATAATACTATATATATATATATAGTAAACTACAATACACGTAGTGTTAATAGGTATTGACAATTGACAAATAGAATACGGACAAATAAAATTTTACTTTTTTTCAAATTTATCGCAAACCTACATCTTCTGACTCGTACATTCATTGGTTTTCCTTTCATCAATACTCAACAAAATTTGCCGTCCTCTCCAATTTATTTCTACGCGCCCTCAGAATATGCGATAACATACACCTTAAAAAAGAAAAAATTACATCATTAATATTTTCAAAAATCTTAATTACCCCAACCTGTCATTTACAAAGCCTTTCAATCTGCTAAAAATAAACATTTAAACCCTACCACACAACAAAGAACTTTCACAAACTTCCTACCCATCCCCAATATCAATACA
>JABUQX010074751.1:0-2500 GCA_015478945.1 Trachelipus rathkii | reverse complement strand
ATTTACGTTTTTACATACCCAAAGCAGTAAATCACTAAATCAACCCACTATCCAACCCCCTCCTGACAATCTTGTGCATCTACTGGATCTATTGTGCACTTAGGTAAATTCTTTTTCTAAAATTGGTAACGGTTTTACATACACCTAAAGCCAGTAAACACTAAATCAAACCACCATCCAACCACCATCACAACCACCTCCAGTCCGTTGTTGATCATTGATATATTGATTCAAGTCACTTTCGAGTATCATTTGAATAAAACGAACAAAGAAAGCAAAAATTCTTTATCCAGACATCAAGCTCTATACGCTGCCTTTCCAAGGTGTTCAGATTTTAAGGAAAATTTAAGGTCATCGAACTAAGAAAATTAATGTTACAAAGACAACCTAACACACCTTATAACGAATAAACTAGTAAACGTTAACAAAGTTCCACACTAATCAGCAGTAAAATAACTAACATAGCATACCAAAGACCGTAACCTTATTCACACCTATTTCTAACATATCACTGATATTTTACCTAACATAGTAACAATTTAACAATATTCCCACAAACCAGTGTAATTAACATAACTGAATCACTCTGCAAGGTATACTCTAAGTAACAAAGTTTTCACATAATAAAGCTGCTTACTCAGCATCATCTGAACTAAGAACAATAATGTACAGCGACAAACCTGACAAACACACATTAAACATGAATAAGCAGTCAAACAATAACAAAGTTCCTCACTTAACAACAGTAAGTAGACCTCCACATACATCCAAAAACGTAACCCTAGCTCACACTTTTTTTTCAAGCCAATAGCTCGGATAACATATCATTACTAAAGATAATACATACACCCACACAACGCATCCCAGCAACCCACTATGCGACACACACACACACACACACACGACACACACAACCACACACAACACTTAAAACCGTATTAAAATTTAAAGATTTGTTTACGATTATTAAACATGAAAAGTATAAAATGTTTTAGTAAAAAAAAAAAGTTTTAAAGAAATAAAATAAAAAAAAAAAAAAAAAAAAAAAAAAAAAAATAAAAATAATTAAAATAAAAAAATAAAACAAAGCATAAATGTAAAATAAAGTTAGCTATAATTAAAAAATTACAAAAATTTAAAAATATTAAGTATTTATTTTTAAAAAACCATTATAAATATTAAAGAGACAAAATAAAAAAATGAAAGCACTCTAAAACAAACAAAAAGATAAAAAGACCCGATTAAAATAACAAACCATATAAAGCCAAAAGGAAAAAAAATAATTAAGTTAGAAAAATAAATTTAAATAAAAAAAAAAAGAAAAAAAAATGAAAAACATAACAAATAAAAAAATAACAAAAAAAAATAAAAAATAAAAAATAATTAGAAAATATAAATTGTTAAAATATATATTATTTAAAACAAAAGAAATACTATAATAAAATAATAAAAATTGAAACACAATAGTATAAATGTAAGGAAAAAAACAACTAAAAACTTATAAAAATAGTAAACAGTATATGCAATGCAGTTTCAACTTAGGAAAAAAACGATAAATATATTAAGGTGCTTAACGATATAACACCTATAGAAGTAAAGAAAATGGTAGATTTGAAAGTAAAGTATAAATGTATTATTCTTTCAAACAGGATGGAGTCCGACAAGATTAAAAACGCAGTGGTTTATCGTGCAGGGCACAGAACAGAGCTGACGCCAGGGTGCAATTGTACGATTATGTACATGTCTGAAGAGTATGATAATTGTAAACACCCTTTGCCAGATTCGATGCAGTTCCATTTGGCAGATACTCCTAGCACAGAGACACCTCAAAGATGACACACTACACATACACACACAACACTACACCAATACACACACACACATACAAACACACGTTGACAGCAACAACACAAGCACAACCATAGCGACAACACATACAACACACACACACACACACATAATATATATATATATAGTGCTAACGTAACAAAGTTTTCAATTAATAAAGCTAACAGTTGCGCCTGATCACTGTGGAAGGCCTGAATTAAAAATAACCGTTTCAGAGCATATCACTGAATATTTTACATTAGACATAGTTAAGCATTTAACAAAGAGATTCTACCACAACCATGTGTAATTATCATACTGATCAGGTATGATATAAAACCCTACACAACGTGTTGAATCAAAGTATTGTTCACATTCAATGATAACATTGAAAGATTTACTTAGGCACTATCTGAAGCTATAGAATAAATAATGACGAACGTAACGCAATACCCTACTTAAATCAATAAGCATAAAGACCAACGACAATGATATAACGTCAGTCAAGTAGAAATGAAACAGAGATCAAAAAAGGCATAACATGAAGTATCGGTCAATAGAAAAGTTACCAGTGACAAGTCAACCTACATACACCAAAAACTAAAACCTATCACACTTTTTTTTTTTCAAGCATATCTTAACATTTCAACATAATGAATAAAGGACATACACA
>JABUQX010074750.1:17500-29780 GCA_015478945.1 Trachelipus rathkii | reverse complement strand
ACGAGTTAACTTCCCTCGAATATGTTTCGAGTTGTGATTGACTAAACATTGAGAGATGGGATTGCCTGTTTTATTGATCGTAGTGCGCACTGAGTGTGCTAGAGATCCGGTGTTATTGTGTTCACTTTAGTTTTAGGCGTTTACAGAGAAGGTAAAACCTTCTGTAACTCTCTCGAGTTTAGTCTTTACGACGTAGGTCATAGTAATGAGTGAATTAGCCGTGAATAACGTGAGTCCGCATACATTGTTGAAGAAGTTTTTCTTTGTTGAGAGATCACATTACTAGTGCCATTATGAATCGTAGACAATATGGAAGAATCGACCTTGTGGATCCAGAGTTGGATTATGAGTGTTATAAGTTATGAATAGGTTACGCTTCGCACACACTATTTGTTGAGTTTAACGTTGGTGAGACCTGTTGATAGTTTGGATCGAGTTGTTAATGTAGCAGTTTATTCCGGCGTCTATAATAGGGGGTGCTGTACAGGAATTTGTTCGTGCTCTGAGATACTACTTTATGATAATCTTGTAGTATCTGGCTCATGTCTATGTTGGCTTATTACGTGTTGAAGACAAGACACCTTTGGTCTACGAAATTACATAACATCTTTTGCTAAGAGTCGTACTATGATTAGCTTGGTAAAATACCATAGTCACAGGCTTTATGAGTATAAAGTTGCCTTTGCGCTAAATTATAATTTAACCATTTCTGAGGATGATCTTTTCACCATAACGTATACAATTGCTTATATGTTAGAACAATAATTGCTGTGACTCAAGTAGTTGCATACAATTCAACGATTTGTGTCGTCAAGCTATGTGTTGGTGGTACTTTAACTTACCGTGAGGTTGTTAAGCGAAATTCTAAGAGTTAACGATTGAATCTAAGTGGTATGAGTGTCACGTCGAGTTTTAAGATAGTAGTCCGGAGTCCTTTGTCAGTATGTGGTTACCTATTCGATAGATCTTCAGTTATTGATGCGTAAGTAAAAGCTTTTCCATGTAAATATGTAGAAGGAGCTCGTGGTCTATGTTATTGGCATAACAATTGCTTTGATCTTTGTATACATCAGAACGTATGGTACTCTTTAGGTGTATCGCTTTATTGCGCACAGAATGAGATCACTACAAAGAGGTGTGACTCTTAGAGTCGAGAAGACTCAGAACTGATTCTTATAGATTTAAGCAAACTGAAACATGAAAGGTTGCTGGATGGGGCTTCGAATGGTGGTTTGATGTAACTCGATTTTAACGTGTTACGGTACTACTAAAAAACTAAATCTCGATTAAGCGTGTAAGAAGCAACATAAAAGTAATAGAAATTTTATTTATTGATTTCACTTATGGATTTATACTCGTAGGTTGTATTCTAGTCTGTGATGTCAAGTTTACTTGAAAAACCGTATTTTCGAAATGCTATGCATCGACACGGAGACACGACATGATATCAATGAACACACCAAAAAATTTGCAAATCAGTAACACACAATATTTAAACATTTACTATCCCAGCACCGGAGCCAGCACCGCGCGAGCTGCAGCCTGGCGAACCTCACTACTCAATCATCTGAGGTGTCATTGCACACTCCATCGTTCGAGAGCGTAATCTCCGCACATCCTTAAACTCTTACGCTTCCATTCATCCCTTGGCTGTCCACCATGGCTCCAAAACCCCTATATCCGATCGCTGTTCGTTGCCGAGCTCGTGAGTGGATCTCTTCATTCAGTCGGACTGCCTATCCGACATTAGGGTGCGCAGACTCTATGACAACGCTACTATGGTACCTACGTGTTACTTATCAACCCCATTTTCTACCATAATTCCCGCAGTTCCTTTAGCCCGACCTAATAACCCACACTACTCATTAGGAGATGGTGGCGTGTCACTAAAATAAATTTGTTGTTATACGACTGTTTACAATAATTAACTTTGAGCTTCACAAAAAATATAGTATGGCTTCACCAGCACCGGTGCCGAGCCAACTCCTCAGAGATTTCCATATCAAGTATTTCTAGATATTCAACTCTCATGACACCCATTATTCACATTAAAATTATTTATCAGCCAATTACGAACACTTCACGAATTAATTAAGAGGGTGGGGTACCCCTTATCGGGGACACCACGGGACGTTAAAACCTCGTCTTACGACAGGTTACTAACTAATCCATTACTACACCCCTCCATAAATTAACCAGGATACGATATATAAATCACTTAACGTCCACAATGTAATAGATATATAATATCGAACTCGAACCGAGAGTGATGCCGAAGAAGAAACCGCGGCGAGGATATAATTAACATAAAATAATATAAATTATATAAATTTCGCATACTACTATTATATAAATAGCACATAATTACACAATTATAATAAATATAAAATTATATATATTGACACTCATTTAGTCAAGCACTTACAGGTAACTCGGAGAGAAATGCGATTAGAAATATGTTCAATATAGATCGAGAGAAATAATGAGAGTTTAGATAAAATATTAACAACTTTTGTGAGAAAATTGAATTAATACCTGACTAGATATATAGTCTACACTACATGAGATTAGTATGAGAATGTAATATCTATGTGAGATATCAGCAATCAACGACTAAAAATCTACGAAATTATGTCCCCTAAACGCACTACAGCAGCGAGAGCCATCAGGAGCCGTTCAGGCCGAGAATCAGCACGGAGTCCGGATGTACGGATCGGAGTCGTGACGGCGCGAGGAGTCGGTGTAAGCCTGCGCAGGCAATGTGAGACAGAGGATCCGAAGCACAAACACCTCGCGAAAACATGTGCATAAAATTGCAATCGGTAATATTTCTCCGTCAAAGAAGAACTGACATCCCCAGGGATTAAGAGCTATCCTGGTAGGCAAACTCAAAAGAAAAATTAAGAAAGGGAATGATTAATGAGTAAAGGTCTAACCCAGTTTAAGAAAGAATCAGATTACTCTTGAAACTAATACAAATACAAATTATACGGACACATAACCAAGTCATCAAAGGATGGCATACGTAATTTACAAATTATCGTAATGCTGATCTCCTTTCGTCACGTTGAATTCAGTGCGATAGGCTTATTTTTCTTTACGGGTAGCGAAAGTATCGGTCTCTTTCACACACTACTCAAAGGAAATCTCAGAAACATTATTTGATTTATGAAGAGAAGTAATGGATCATTTGACCCACAAATATCTAGAATTACATATACAATATAATTGTTACTTACTATCAATATCATACTATCTCTTTCTGCGTAACATTTATCTCTCTTTTCGTACCATCTCTTTCGTGTCGTGACTGAGGATGGCTAAGCTAATGCAATAGCAGCAGTGGTATCCTTTGTTTCCTCTGAGTAGTCGAGGCTCACCTGAGTTGACCATATTATTTTCTATATAAGCTCACTCAAAAAGGTTAGTTGTTGCTTCTTTTTAACACTAATCACCAGCCTCTTTCTAATCTGAACGTCCAAACTACACAGAAGATTAGACTTATCCTCAGGTTAGACCGTATTTAATGGAATGTTGGCGCGAAATGGAATCCATATATCCCAGATGATGTTCAACTTGTCATGAGAAATGTGTATCCATGAACTTATTCCACAAATTATTATTTGAGGTGAACAAAGGTCGTGGGTGTCTTCCTACCTGAGTGCTAATCACACTAAACCCTCATTCTGCGATATCTGACAAACATGCGCATTCCAGATATGTGTAACATTCTCACGCACACGAGATCGCCAGGAGAGAATTGCTTCCTCATCTCATAAGTGATAAGGTGCCATTGGTGTAACTAGGTGCGCATGACACCTTAACGTCACTCTAGTTATCGACCTAAATTTGGTATGCAGTAAAGAAGAACAAAGCTGAAATAGTAAATATCTAGCAGATATATTAAATTTGCTCAAAACTAAATGTCACACACTACATGTTGTACTTTCTCTGTATTAATTCAAATTATAAAGTTGCAAAGCATACATCAGATTTTCAAATCGACTTCTGCACAGTATACCAGTATAGCCTAACAATCTCGAAACTGAAGCACATAAGAAACTCACACAATGTTAACTATCCCTCTTCTCGAATTGATAACCTTATTCTCTACTCATATATTGTATTGCATTGTGTCTTATTCTCTTTGTCACATATACATTTTAAAATCTTGAATACGGTAACAAGATATTCGACATCTCTCTCAATCTACTCTGTTTGTCGCCTCTCATGTAATAACTCTGAAGAGAGTAATAATTTCTTTTCTCAGACATACTGAATTCAGTCAAACCAGAATAAAATCGATCAGAGAGACGTCATCTACTTGAGGTCTCACTCTCTCTCCTCTAATACTTTATCTTCGGTTACATCTGCTCACTTGTACCACACTATTTCACGCGCTGGGATGACATCGTAAAATGGAAAACTAATTTGTTTTACCTATCACATCAGTTAATTCTTTGCTATAACCTCTGAAGATATTCAGACGTGCTCTAAGCTGCTGCTTTGTCTAAACGTAAGTGATCCTACATATTCTAATTTTCTTGTCATATCCCTCAAAACATCTTACCAATTTGTTATACACCTGCCTTCTTCTCATTCCTCTATCTCTTGTAGAAGAGGATAATACAAATTAATATATTATTCATCATTTTAAATAATATCCTTACTTATATAACAAAGCGAATATATACAATGATATTTTATAAAAATTTAACAAGAATCTATATTCTATAATATATATAATATATATCATATAGATATTTGACTATATTTAATACTCTATTAAAGAGGGCGTCGTTATACTTATAATATGGCCAGTTATATATGACTATACTATAACTAACATCCTGGGTGGTTCTACTTATACACACTATCTACTACTTATTAATAATTATATATATATATATATATATAATATATATATAAAGTATAGCCGGAGTCGTGCAGGAGGTGTTTGGGCTTTCAATGTATCTACTGACTTGTCTCATTCAAGTACATAGTACACTACTCTCTCTAACTCTACGTCCATCCAGATCAATTTACTCTTCGACCTTAGTTACAAGTATCATAGCTATGTATCAAGAACTATATCACGTCTCTTCTCCTTCATCGCACATTCTTGCTCAAGTCAAGTACGTAAAGTCTACAGGTATCAAGTTACATAGTCATCTATCTCATTAGTACCAGTTCACTTTCATTGCAAAACTTATATATATATTATATATCTCTCTCTCTTTCTCTCTCTTCTCTCCTATTCTATATATAATATATATATATCTCTCTACTTATTATTATATATATATAATAATATACGGTATATATTCACATCACATTTCTATCATATTACTATCTATATTCTATCTATCTATATTCATATCTCTCATATATCTATATACATCTAATCTATAATTCATATATAATCTATCTATATTATATACTATCTAACTCACTATTATCTATCATAATCTATATCATTCTAATCTATCATCATATACATCATACCTACCACTACTTTACTCTCCCCTAAAGATTGGCAGGTAATAGGTAGCGTAGCATTGCACCCGTAATACCAAAAAATATATAGCATAGAACATATTAAGCATAGTATGATTAATATGACAAGCCCATGCCTCTAACCGAACACACTTTATACCAATTTCGCGAGAACTAGTCTGTAGATTCAGAAAAAGCGACGCGCACTCGGCGCACATCCTTCCTTCACAAATCCCGCGATATATTCTACACCTCCTGTCTCTTACACATCTCTTTTTCTCTACTTCTTCTGCACTCAGATTCTGCTTCTCACATGGAGCGTGCGCGTTCTCTTTTTGACTCACCCATCCACCTTTTTCTGTCGAGATCTCACGATGGCCTATCCGCAGATACCCAAACCTACACCATCTTATATCTATTTCTCGTTCAGAGGCGCGCCGACACTATCATAAAATCCTATGTACACATTATCATACATCAATACCATTTCTAACGTTACTATTCATTTATCTCTTATTTACACCATCTCGCACACCAACAACCTCTAATAACGTTCATTTCTCATTTTATCATTTCTTTTCCACACCTAACACGCCACTAGAATTGGTCCATCTGAACACATTGCACTTTGATCTATACATCTTATTGAAGAAGATAGTCCCACTACTATGCATTAACACCGGGTAATAACATACCTCATGTAAGACCCTAGCGCACTCAAAAGACTTAGTCCCTTACAATCCCACCAACGATTTATTGCACAGCCACCTTAGTGCATTCACAACTTTCCTACTACAATCTGCATTCATCCGCTCCCTTTTCATTCACATATATCCTAAATATTTAAATTCCAGCAGACCTTTTTCCAGCTGCTCACCATCCTAAACGTAACTTCACACCGAGGCTGTTCCTCACTCACAACCATAACCTCTCTTATCTACATTTACTTTCAACCACCCCCCCTCCTTTACACAACCTCCAAATCTCTCTAATAGTCCTCTCAAACTCTCTTCAGATTCGCCACACAAAACCAAACATCCTCATATAATAGGTAGGGACCTCCTCTCTTCCATTCTCCATCTTCTAACATCATTTCCCACCCCTACCTCTAATTTTCATAACCCCATCCATATACAAATTGAATCGCCAAGGAGACATAGCACATCCCTGTATCACTCCGCTATTATATTAAAACAATCACTTTCGAGACTCTATTAATTCTTACACATGCTTCACTACGTCATACATACTTTTTGATTCCATTCAGAAGCTACCACCAAGACATATCACTTACACCCGCCATAAGCTTTCCTATAATCTGTTATTATCGCCTGTTGCAAATCCATAAATCTAAAAACAATTTATTCTTCTCCTTCCCTCATTATCCGAATATTTGTTTCAAATGTCGGATTTGACCACAACATCCTTTACACTTCTAAACGGCACCTTTCTTGCCTAATGTTCTTTCAAGTCATTCGACGCATCTTTCGACGACCAAAATACCAGAATTTAATCTTCCTACACACTTCAATAAACTAATTACCGCTAATAATATTACAGCGTTATCATATCCCCTTACCCTTAATAAGGGTACTAATATTGCTCACCTCCAATCTCGAAACTATAACCTCCATAAGGCTTTGTTATACAATCTTTCAAATGATTATTACGAACCAGGCCCTATATATTTATATATATATTATATTATTATATATATATATATATATAATATATATATATACTAAAAATATTATAATATATTATATATTATATATATATATTATTATAATATATATATATATATAAATGGCTTTGTGCGGTGAATCTGAAGGAGTATGAGAGGATTGGTCGGAGTTGGCAGGGTGTTAAAGGATGGTTGAAAGTAAAGGTATAAATAAGGTTATGGTTGTGATGAGGACAGTCTCGGGTGAAGTTAATGCTAGATGGGGAGCGCTGGAGCAAAGTAACTGATTTAAAATATTTAGGATAATATTTTGGACATAAATGTTGGACGAAAATGGGAGTGAGGAATGGAGATAGTACTGAAGTGTAGTATAGGAATGTAATTGAGGAAGTTATATAGCTGGTATGCAATTAATCTCTTGTATGATGAAGAGACTAATAAGTCTGAGATGCGCTAAGGGTACATGAATGTGAGAGGTTGATTTATCTTGTTATGTTATACCCTATATATATATATGTTGATTAATGTTAAGTAAAAGTGATAACTAAATGGATCGGTAATAAGAGGTAGATGACTAAGTAAATGGTTTCAGAATAGTAGACAATCTTTAGGAGAGTGTATATGTGTGAAGAATGAATTGATAATGTAGAGAGAAAAGAGAATCATATACATATATATAGTTTAGTATGTAGTTGTCATAATAAAATAATTAGATAATGAGAGAATAAATTAGATGAATGTTAATTAGATACTATAATAGTTGAAAATGATTAATAGATGATATGGAGCCTCGGTAATAGTCAAGAGAATTCGTAATATAAAAATGGGAAGTGAGTTTGAGAATATAAGTGTATAGGTAATACGAGATCTAATCGTATCTCTATGTGTAACTGTTAATACGCCCGAATAAGGATAAGAAAGGCGAGAGATGTGACGCGATGAGACACATATATAACGTACTTGGAGGTCAGTTTGTGATGAATGTACAGATGATTTGGACTGTTTCCTAAATAGAGTAGTAGGAGCAAAGATCGAGGTAAAGGGTAAGGTCTCTTGCTCTTTCTACTTTTTCGACTTGTATCCTCATATTCTTGCTACTTACTTTCTTCGATGTTTCCATTGGCATATTTACGTTCACTCTGAAACTCCTAGTGAAAAGTTTTTTCGCTACCGCTAGATCCCTTGAGGTGGAGAGAAACACAGGTAAGGATTTTGTACCCATATATATATATGTACACACAAATTACCAAGTATATTTTATCTAACTCAAGTAATGTTAAATTAATTATTGAAATTGTGACGTAGGATATAATCAACTAGAAAACTAGTAATATTCAGTTATATATTACTATATTGATTATGTTTTTTTGAGGGATACGATTGTGCGTAGATAGTATTGTATCTATAACATTTCCATTAATAATTTCTAATTACTGACTATTTATCACAATCCTAAATTGGGTACTTTTACTCACGTAAGATATCTGCCTTTGTATACAATGTTATATACATAATATATATATATATAATTGACTACAATTAATACATTTATTGAGATACATTTCTTTTATATTAGTAGCAACTATTTATACATAGATAATATCTGGTTGAAATACATAATCAATATGTGTTGAGAAATGATAAAAGGAAAAAAAAAAAATAATTGAGGCACAGTTAAATGCATAAGTACTTTTCTAATAACTATTCCAAGAACCAGCTACCTACACACGCTCAGTACCAAGTACAGTACAAGCTACAAGTGAATATCAATGGTTTTTAGAAATGCAAAACAAGCTCAAACAAGATTAGGCAATAAGTACTAATAGGATGTGCGATATTATGTTTGCAGAAAAGAGTCGTGATATCTAGTTTGAAGTACACCGTTGGAGTACAAGTAAATCTGTATAGTAGCTGATTTGTGTTAAACTTGAACCCAACCCTGATTACTTTGGTAAATATAGCAATTTAATTATCATTATAATACCTACAGATTAAATGAATAATGCTACTTACACCTCCATTCTTTCAAAACATCTACTGAAATCTAATATGTGCTATTTTTTCATGATGCTTCAAGTTAGTTATAACTAATTCATCTATATTCATAACGTAACTTACATCACAATAATTCTAGATTAAACGAGTAGTGTCTCCAAATCTGAGTTTTGTTATTTAGAGTTATAGTATATATTTATCTAAATTCTTAAAATTTATTAAAACCATAAAAAGAGCGGAAAGTCTTTTCTTTTGGCCAAATTACAACAGTTTGTATAAGATCGAAACCTAATTTTATCTTGTTATCTTTTTTTCTTTCTTAAATTTTAATCTTCACAATATCTTTTCGCACAGACTTGTGTGTCGTCGTAGCGGTGTGGTGCGAATAAAAGGGTGACCACGTCACCGCAGCCTGATCCATCACTCTGACTAACCACCGGCGACATACGAATTCTCCTTTCTTCTGCACCGTGCTCCCCGCACAAACTTTTATTTTTCTTCGCGCACCACAAACCAGCACCGCACCACTCGCGAAGATGTTGACTGCACCGCACCGCACGCACCAAATATTGAGCTGCGACCTTCCTCTGTACTCTGCAGGAGCAAACTCGCACCGCACCCGGTGCGTCGGCCACCCTCTATATTCTTAGGGAATAATACACCCTTTATTTATATTATATTAACTAAATGACTAATTAACCCTTTCCTCATATATTAGAGTCACTTTAACTAATATAATAAATTGATAACAACTATTATACTGTATAATATTAATCCAGATTGCATTATTTCGGTAATATATCTGAATACTTTAGAAAAGAAGTCGCACTGTAATAAAAGTAGACTCAATAATTTTTTAAAAACTAATTAGACCATAAAGATACAATACTAGTATTAATATATTTTAATAGCTCGATTATTATTATTTTAATACTTATTATTTATTTCTTATATATATGAGTTGGGACATAGTATATATAGGTATATATAAAACTAGCTCACTATATAATTCTGCTGCTATATTATATATATATATATAATATTATATATATATATATATACTCTATCGTCACATATATTTATATATATATATATATAATTATTATATATCCAGTATTGATTTACAATTATGTACTATTAAAATCTTTGTATAATTATATATACAAACCTAAATTCAGTATATACATATACTTTTATTCCAAATTAATTATTTAGACAAACTAATATATCCTCAATTACAATAATAATATATATATTATTATAGTAATGCATATAAACCATAAAAAAAATCCTTAATCCTAGTAAATGAGTATCAATATCAACGTAACTCGCACACAACGAAAATTGTTTTTTTCTGGACTAATATCGGATCGTCCATTACGATCATAGAGTACTTTAATCATAGTAATGTATATCCATTCTTATATTATATAGTTATTGCACCCTATTTATACGTTTGAATAAAAGCCAAATATAATGAGATCAGTAATAAGACATTATTGACTAGATTGAAACTGGTAAATATATATATAATGGCATTTTACCACAGTTTTTAATTGATTTATATGAAAAAATCGGATCTTACTCAAATTGCATACTGATATTTAAAAGATCACTCATACGTAAATGCCATACGAGTATTTCACATTACAGGCTAAGATGAATATTTTAGAACTACGACTATATATATACGATAACATGATGTCCACGTAATACAGATATATTTTGTCACACTTTACGCGCTTGCTATAACAGAACGAGATGTTTTAACTAATCTTGAGATCAGTAAAGGGACGACATTGCGTGGAAACCGCGCGTCTTTAACACCACCGGCTTGTGTCAGTTGCTCCTTTCTAGGCTGGGGGAGAGTGGCACGTTGACGTAATGCTGACAGACAAAATGTCACACTGCGCCAGATTTATGTTCGCCTACTTGAAGCGTTAGACTTCCTTTCTAAGGCACTTAAATTCTTTTCTATCGTTAGATATCTTTTGTGAGTACTATATGTCTTAAATGACTTGTTGTTAGCAATTATTATATTGTGTTTTTTTATCTATGCATATTATTCAGTCTCATTCTGTACGGAGAGATACAAACATTGCATTTCTCGCGCGTTTCTTTTTTCTTATAACTATTCATGTCATTGCTCACATTCTATGTGTACTATGTGCCAAAAACCAACATAAGCAATTTGAGCCATAAACCCAACTCCGGACGCCAAGTGTGATTTTTTTCTATCATGATTAGCCACACTGCAAATGTTCAGGGGCAACTATAACATACATTTCTAGATTGAGGATAGAAATAAAATCTTTACCCACGAGACCTTCTTGTCTGCAAAGTGTAAGCACTAATTCCGAAAGACTCAGTAAATAAGGTAGAGATAGATCCGTTTTAGGATGATATTTTTAATATTTCCTTATTTTTCCCCTTTATTTCTAATAACGTACTATGAAGAATACGTTTATATTTTATTTAAATTTAATTATTTAATTTTAAATTAACTTTTATTTGAGAGACAATATTGTATTTAATATCGAGTGTACAAATATACTTATGAGTACCTACCACGTTGTTTGTATTTAACGAGGATATACTTAATAATTTTAGTATACGGTCTGGAAAGAACCGATTTTTCTCGTGGGTAATTTGTGGATAGCGACTTTCTATTGTAGGGTCCGGTACTATATCCTAAACTACAATAGCTACAGGAGCAACCAAGGAAATACAATTGGTCTTGATCTTCTTGGCATATTGAGTTTCCGAGCGAGGTTTTAAGAACGTAACAAAAAAAAAGAGAAAATAAACACAATATATAATAAAAAAAAAAAAAAAAAAAATCATATCTCAAAAACTACACACTAGCTACAGCGAAAAGGAATCTTTTTGGATCCTTGTAAAATTTAGTTAGGAAAGTAAAAAAAATTAAAATTAAATAATAATTATTGGCTTTTTTTTTTAAGAGCAGGGAACATATATATATATACTATATTTTAAAGGATTACACGGCAATGTAGGGGCTCGAGCCGAGACGGGAACACAGGAGGGGACGTTTTCCATACCCCGTAGGGGAGGGGCGGAAACCGCGGACAACCAATAATACCA
>JABUQX010074750.1:7500-12500 GCA_015478945.1 Trachelipus rathkii | reverse complement strand
CACCTTTTATATTAATTTTAAGGTATTTTCGTTTTCTTTTTTTCTTTTTTTTTATTAGTAAAATGAATGCAACATTGAATAAGGAGTTCCTTATATTTTTAACTTAAAAAATAAAATCCAGAGGTGCAGAACTTTGGGGAAGAGATTTGGGGAGAAAATTTAAAATAACTTGGGGGAGGGTATTGAAAAGGGTAAACTGTTGGGGGGGGGATATTTTTGTTCTCAATCTAGGGGAGGTTCTAATGAGAGAAGGGAACGTGTGCATATAATATTCGCGCTTTTTTTGGTTGAGTCCCGAAACACGCACACACGTAAGGCATTCCGGTAACCGTACACACACACACACACACACACACACACACACACACACACACACACACACACACACACACACACACACACACAACACACACATATATATATATAATAATAATATATATATATATATATATATATATATATATTATATATATAATATATATATATTATAATAATATATAATTATATAAATATATATATATATATATCATATATATATATAGCGCCAGGTCCCGTCGGTTATAGCCGTCATATGTATCTTAAAAAACTATTAATGCTACAGTAAAACGGAAAACATTGCTGGAATGCTGGCCAAAGTTTGCCCTGGAAATTGTAAAAAAAAAAAAAAAAATAAAAAAAATTAAAATAAAATAAAATAAAAAAAATATAATCTCAAAAACTACAATAGCTACAAGCGAAAAGAATACATTTTTTTGGAATCCTGCGAAATTCAACATAGAAAAATGGTAAAAATAATAATAATAAAAAAATTTATTGTTAATAATTATAGTATAATATGATTAAAAGGCCTATTTAGAGACCTTTTATTGGTTTCTCGTTAAATAAATACTTTCTAGTTAAATTTTGCTTTTACGGCACGACTAGGGCTCGAGCCGAGGGAACATAGGGGACCCGTTTTCCATACCCCGTAGGTTAGCGGGAGGGCGAAGGAACCCCCGCGACACCCAAATACGAAAGAGCGGGGGTTCCGGAGACCCTCCCCGGAGGGGGGGAATTAGTCCTACCCCGTAGTTCCCCGGAAGGCGAGAGACCCCGGACTCCTGCCATTCGTGCGTATTACCCTTGGGGGCGTATTCTGTTTAGTTAAAAAAAAAAAGCAAAATTAATAGAAAGTCCTATTTTTTTTTAACGAGTAACCAATAAAAGGTCTCTAAATAGGCTCTCTAATCATATATTATAAATTAATTAACGAATAATTTTTTTTTTTTTTTCTTTTTTTTTTTACATTTTCTCAACTAAAATTTTACCAGGATTCCAAAATTGATTCCTTTTCGCTGTTAGCTTATTGTAGTTTTTCAGAGTTGTTTTTTTTTTTTTTTTTTTTTTTTTTTTTTTTTTTTTTGTTTATTTTTTTACACATGCAAACAATAAAAACTTTGGACCAGATCATCCAGCAATGTATTCCGTTTTACTGTAGCATTAACAGTTTTTAAGAATATGACGGCTATAACAGACGCTGACCATATAAATATATATATAATATGGTGATAATTGGGTTTAATTTAAAACTTACAACTATATCTCGAAAACTACAATGAGATACAGGGAAAAAAATACATTGTGGAATCCTAGTAACATTTTAGTGCGGTGCGAAAAATGTATAAAAAAAAAAAAAAAAAAAAAAAAAAAAAAAAAAAAAAAATCTCAAAAACTACAATAGGTACAGAGAAAAGGAATACATTTTTGGAATCCCTGGTAAAATTTTACATAGGAAAATGTAAAAAAAAAATAAAATGAAAAAATAAAAAAATTATTGTTAATATTATAGTATTATGATTAGAGAGCCTATTTAGAGACCTTTTATTGGGTTCTCGTTAAAATAAATAAATAGACTTTCTATTAAAGTTTGCTTTTTTTTTTTTTAACTTAAAGAATACCCCAAGGGTTATACGCACCGATGGCAGGAGTCGGGGGTCTCTCGGCCTTCCGGGGAACTACGGGGTAGGACTAATTCCCCCCCTCCGGGGAGGGTCTCCGGAACCCCCCGCTCTTTGGTATTTTGGGTGTCGCGGGGGTTCCTCCGCCCTCCCCTACGGGGGTATGGAAAACGTCCCCCCCCTGTTTTTTCCCGTGCGCTCGAGAGCCCCCTACATTGCCGTGTAATACCTTACAAATAATATATATATATTACTATGTCCCTGCTCCTAAAAAAAAAATAGGCAATATTTATTTTATTTATTTATTTATTTATTTATTTTACATTTTTGTAATAAAATTTTTACAGGATTCCAAAAATGTTAGTCCTTTTCGCTGTTAGCTATTGTATTTTAAGATATGAATTTTTTTTGATGAAAATTTTTTTTTTGTTTTTTTTTTTTTACATTTTCCGCCCTAAAATTTACCAGGATTCCAAACAATGTATTCCTTTTCCCTGTATCTAGTGTAGTTTTTGAGATATGAGTTGTAGTTTTAAACCAAAAGTTGTAGTTTTAAACCAATTATCATATATATATAAATATATATATATATATAATATATATATATATATATATATATATATATATATATATAATATATATATATATATATATATAATAATTATATATATATATATATATTATATATTATATATATATATATCTTTCTTCCTTTCTTTTCTTCACCTTCCTCTTTGCCCCAAGATTGGGGGTAAGGTGCTGTACAAGCATCGGAAAAGAAAAGCAGGAGAACATGGACAAACGTCGAAAAGAAAAGCCCAGCCCTTACCGCCCCCTTGTCCATTAATAGTGAGTCGTTCCACAGACAGAAAATCCACCTAAGCATCATGGACCGCGACGGACCCATCACTATGGTAAATCGGTCAATGTAAGGTTCATCCCCTGGCCCCAGGTGGGCCACAAACCATGCCCCATACAAACCCCGCCTTCTTCCTATCATTGCACCTTTATTCTCGCTCTGCCAAACTCACATTTCTTCCTTCAGACATTCGTTCACCGCCTCAATCCACTTTTTCTTCGTCTCCCAGCCGGTCGGTTCCCAACGCACTCACCACTATACATCCGCTTAACCAACCGACTATCATTCATCCTTTCCACATGACCAAACCATCTCAACATACTTTCATTTATTCTCTTCATTTACCCTTTCTTCACCACCACACCACTCCTCTAATACGTTCATTCCTCTCTTTATCAATTTTCTCACACCTATTTCACACCCTAAGATTGTCCATCTAAACACATTGAACTTTAGATCTATACTTCTTATTCCAGACCAAAGGTTTCACTACCATACAATAACACACGGGTAACAACATAACCCTCATGTAAGACCTAAGCACACTCAAGACTTAGTCCCTTTGCATTTACACCAACGATTTATTGCACCAGCCACCTTCCTGCCATTCACAACTTTCCTACTACACTCTGCATCATCCGTTCCCTTCTTCATCCAAACATATACCCTAAAATATTTAAAAACCCAATAAACTCAGACGCTTTTTCTAGCTGCTCACCATCTAAAAACATAACTTCACACTGAGGAGTGTCCCTCACTCACAACATAACCTTACTCTTATCACGTTTACTTTTCAAGCCCCCCTCCTTTCACACACCCTGCCAAATCTCTTACCAATCCTCTCAACTCTCTTCAAAATTCGCCACACAGAACCAAATTATCCGCATATATTATAATAGGTAGGCACCTCCACTCAACTCCATTCTCCACCATTTCTAACACCATTTCCTGCCACGCCCCACCTCAAATTCTTTCATAACCCATCATATACAAATTGAATAAAACCAAGGAGACATAACACAAACCCTGTTCTTACTCCGTATGTAATCCTAAAAACCAATCACATTACACCATTTATTTACACACGCTTACTATCGGTCATAAGAACTTTGATTTCCATTCAGAAAGCCCCTACCAGCCAAACCATATATCACACAGCTTCCCATAACGCTTCCCTATTAACTCAATCATACGCCTGTTGCAACCATAAAACCTAAAGACAATTTATTCTTCTTCTCCCCTCTTTTCTCAAAAATTTGTTTCAATGTAAAGATTTGAGCCACACATCCTCTACCACTCCTAAACGCACCTGTGTCTTTCACCAATAAATCAGTTCCCCAGTCACTGACGCACTCTTTCCTTCGACCAAAATACCAGCATAAACCTTCCCTACAACACTCAATAAACCTATTCCCTATTAATTTCTACCAATTCCCCTTTTCTCACCTTACCCTTATACAAGTACATTACCGCTCTCCTCCAATCTCTTGGAACCTATACCTCCATAAACGCTTTATTACACAACTTCAAATCCAATCAATCACCATCTCGCCTCCCCTCTTGATCATATCACTAGTAATTTCATCTATACCTGCAGATTTTACCATTCTTCAACTTTCTCACCCTACCCGTTACCTCCTCCTCATTACTAATAACCTCATCCCCAAAATACCTATTCCTTCTTGCACCATCCAAAACCGCCACAACATTTCACTAACACCTCATCTTTACTGTTAATATTGTGCAGAATTTCGAAGTGTT
Source organism: Trachelipus rathkii (assembly GCA_015478945.1). Lineage (NCBI taxonomy): Eukaryota > Metazoa > Arthropoda > Malacostraca > Isopoda > Trachelipodidae > Trachelipus > Trachelipus rathkii. Next base: position 7,943 of record JABUQX010074750.1, on the reverse strand, counting down.
CTTTCCACCACTCCGCCTCACATCCCATTTCATCAGGTACAAAAACACCATCCCTATTTTCATTATCTAAGACAGGATTCCCCTTATTCTCATTCTTAACCTTTTCGCCTTCTTCCCCCAGAAAGAGCTTCCTATTCCTTTGTATGTCCTCATTCATCCTCCTTCCAAAAACTGTTCATTACCTCTTGTTTTCTCCTACGTATACATCTTTTAGTATTTCTTTTTTCTCGCTTATAATAATTTCCAAGCATTTCTTTCTTTGAATTCTATCATCATTTTGCTTTTTTAGTTACATTCAACCACGCTTCTTTTACCTTTAACCGCTTTCATCACTTCTTTCATTCCACCATTCGCTGTTAACATTCTTACTTCCTACTTTAGCACATCCCACACACTTCCTTGCACTACTAACAATTGCTTCCCTCATTTGCCCCCAGATGCTC
>JABUQX010074749.1:0-55201 GCA_015478945.1 Trachelipus rathkii | reverse complement strand
GCCGTAGCTTTCCGGGTACCGGCTCGCCCAAGAAGCTCCGGTGCCGGCTCCACAGGAGGTTCCAGAGCTCCGGTGCCGATTCTACAAAATCAGGCCACACACACACACACACACAAAGAATTTAACAAGAATTCAAACAAACAATTAAAACATTGCCAGGAATTATTATTATTATATATTATATATTATTAGTGTATTTTTGATTATATTATTATATTATTTACCTTATATTAGTATTATTGATTATTATTATTAGTATTATTATATATATTGATATTATTATATTAGTATATGATTATGTATTATTATTATTATTATTATGTATTATTGATTATGTCATTATATAGGGTATAAGGTTATATTATTATATATTAGTTGATACATTTATTTAATATGTATTATTATTATTATTATTATTATTATTATTATTATTATTATTATTATTATTATTATTATTATTATTATTATTATTATTATTATTATTATTATTATTATTATTTTAAACCTGTATTTTACACGAAATATATGCAAAATATAAAAGTAAGATTATAATTTAAGCAACTGTATAAAAGGTTTTTGGGGATTGGGGGAGAATATGCTATGGTATGTGAAACCCCATCTCCCCTTCCCCGCTCTCAAATAAAATATATTTATTATATTAATTTTATATATTAATTAATTTATTATATTATTTATATTTATTATATTTATGATATAATTTAACATATATATTATATTTTGGCTCATGTCGGTTATCTCCTCCAGTTAGCTCAAGCAAATTTTCTTTTTTTAATTTTGTACGCAATCGAATAAGCTTAAGCTTATATTTACTACCAGATGCTTTTTTTAACATGCAAAGTAATAAATTGATAACTGTGGTGTTCCAACCCTGAAGAAGTGCTAATATAGCAATAAAGATGTGTGGAACGGTGGATTATAAAAATAATTTACTTCAAATGTGACTAAATACGTAAAATAAATCGTAATCAAATGTGTAAACGGACGATCTCCATAAAATAAACTTACCCACACCTATGGGCTTTTTCATGACAACGCTCACCCTTATTATACCGTATATAATCCCCAACCCCAATATCATATAATCCCCAATAACCTTAATATAATTTAATCCCCCAATCCCCAAATTTTGTTTTCGAAATTGGGGTGCATACCTATCAATTATATAAAATAAAGGGGATAATTTGTGTATTCAGCTTTATGATCTATTCAGTATTCCGCTTAAGTCCCCACGTGAATAGCTAGAAGCGTGTCTCCATTAATATTGAGTTGGAATTAATTGGTTACCAAGTGGGCAATCACCCGTCTTAGATTACAGCCATTATTCAACAGGGATTAATCTTAGCCGCGATGTTAGACGGGACATTATTCCAGATTAGGATGACCAGAATATAATTTTGGGCAATCATATATTACTTCTTGTTATTTCGGACGTGAGGTAATATCTATATTTATTCCGTAAGGAGTATTTAACGAATGCTATAGTTTATATAAGTTTAAAATATATACTGAATAATAAATATTTATAACAAGTTTAATATTCATAACTAGGTATTTAATAAACCTTTTAGAACTACGCTATATATAGTATTTAATGCCAATCATTATATGATAGATATTATTACATAATATATTATGTAATATATATTATATCAACCTATCTACTTCCCTATATTATTATAATATATATATATAGATATATATATTATTTATTACAAATATCTTCAACAAATTACTTTTAACCCGTTAATAAAAATTATTTACAATTTGAAATATATGGTTAGAAAATTTGTCATATTGCTTATATTTATTTTATTATATTGTAATTAGTGATATTATGGTCCACATATGAGTGAATTTTTTCTAATAATAGACTATATAGTTTCTCTCAAATGGTTATTATATTTTAGTAGAATATAGTATCACAAAAAGTTTTAATAAAAATAAGTTTGCTCTATAAGTTAATTTAAATAGCCAGGTGTTTTTGATGATTTTAATCTCCATTATTCATATAAAGAGTAATGGCATTCATAATTTAGAATTATGAAAGTATATATTATATATTATATATATATATATATATATGATTAATCATAATATCATAATGATATTATTTTATATGTATTATATATAGAATGCCAAAGATCCTATTTAAAATGTTTTATAATAATGTTCATGTTAAAGTCCCCTCTATATATATAGTATAGTAGTTATCAGATTAATGGGCTGTACTAATGTAGAGTTAATATAGGCAATAGGTATGTTATTGATGTGTTATATATATATTTGGGGAATTTTATCGCTTCAATCTTCTGTATGGATCCTACTTCTTAGTTACAGGAGGTTAGTAATTTTACATTGTTTTTGAGGAAGTTGTAGAGATTAGTCTAGTTAAGGATCAGATTAGTGAAGTTTATGTGGTTTATGTTAAGTGGTTAATGTTAAGTGTTGGTAGGTTTATGAAGCCAGTTTATTGAGACAAGAATAGGTTTATGTGTTGGTAGGGCTTAGAAGTTTTTAAGTTTGTGTTGATGATTCATATGTTTATAAAGAACACCAAGAAGATGTTCCTCAATATATATGGGCCAATCGTCAAAAGATTAAATTTTTCAAGCAGGTGTTGCAACCAGAATTGTTTCCTCCACATATGATTTTCTTAGTGAAATTATACACACCTAAATAAGTTTCAAGAATGAACCCGAATATTTGAAATGGAGATATGAGGTTAACAGTAGGTAGATACGCTATCTGTTAGCACCTAATCACGTACAACACACACACACAATACGATCGACTACTACACAGCCACAAGATATTCTATAAATAATGTTATTATAATGATTGATTATTTAAAATTTTTTAAGAAATCCTCCAGTATATTTTCAGATTTGATTAGTTGATAGCTCCTACCTTAGTATTAATTTAGGTTACTAAGGTGTTTTATAGGTATATCCCTTTGTAACATATCTCAGTTAAATAATAATATTTATAACAATTTTGAAATATATATATATATATATTAAGTGTGTATGTGTAAAGTGCTTAGTGTTACAGCATTGTTTTGAGATAGTTGTTAAAAATTTTTGGTAGTATATTAGAGCCCTGTTAAAATGTAAATCTACACCTATTTGGTCTTGTTAGCCATGCCTTTATGTTTATGTCCGGTGACTACTGGCTCCTAATACATGAGTAGAGTGTAATTCACGAGGAGGTATTCGAAGTAGATAAGAGTTATGGGTCCTAAGGTGCACTTAGGGAGAGGAGTGGTTTGCGGTAGTCATTGCCAGTAGATTGACACAAACTGATAGGAGAATGATTTGAACAAGTATGAGAGAGACGGAGTGATGTGTGTAAGACCGTAAGTCAGCTTATTATAATATGTGTTAATGTTGTGGAGATGAGCAGCAAAAGAAGGAAATCCTAGATTTAGGTTTTTTTGTGATGAGACATCGAGTGGTTGTTTGTCGAATAGTTAGAGAAAGCACCACAATGGAGTGTGTTGTGTGAAAAGAGATGATAACAGATAGTAATGGTGTGGTGTCTGAAGGTAATTTAATAATAAGGCAGAGTGTAAGAGTAGAAAGATAGTATCGCATTGTTTGTTAGTTTGACGACCGTTATGAGAAAACTAGCGATACGAATTTGTTTGTGATAGTATAGTGTGAATAGAGACCGTAGAGTTTGTGTATAGGTCAGAGTATTATTCTTGTTTAGTGTAATGCAAGGAAAATCTAAATTTGTTTTATATGATCATGTTAAATCGTTTCGTTAGTGTAAGAAGATGAAAATATTATTAGAGCCCCCCCCCCTACCCGTAATCTCTACCGCCGCAGCGTTTGAAGTAATATTTGTCTGTGTGAGACCAGCCAGGTGCATATTAAGTGCTAGGATGAGAAAAATATGGATGATAATGTTTTGTCGAAATTTTTCTGGTGATGAGTGATAAAGTACGGTTTGATAGTCGTGTGTGTGGTGGGGTGTGTGTGTATGGAAGATTTTGTGTGTGTGTGTGTGTGTGTGTGGTATTTTTTATGTGTATGTAGAGATGTATGACATGTGATACGTTGCTAATTGATGCAATTTGTTTCTGTGAATATTTGCGTTTATAATAGATGAGATAAAAAAGTGAGAAAACAGCACGAGATCTAGAAATGATATTGTTTATGTGTTAGATGAATTTACAGAGAGTGTGTGTTCTTGTATGTGTGTGATTGAGAGAGAGAGAGAGCAAAACGAGGTGCATAAATTAGAAGGCACCCTAGTAGATGGAGGTAGAGAAGAGAAACGCAATGGAAAGTGTAGATTGCAGAGATGTCCGAAGAGGGATAGTGATGAGAAATTCCGGTGAGTCAATAAACCCTTTTTAACTTAAGTATTGTTATGTTAAGCTTCGTTATACGCAAATATATGAATCAGTCAATGCGACCTTTTGTTTTATATGTATATTTACCAAAACTGTTTTAAATAACCACATAGGTTGTATCACTCAAGAACTATCAACAACAAATCTATAGCACACGACAGCCAACGACATTCACTTTATAGGTATATAAATTTATAATGAGCTCAATGATAGTTTGTTATGATATAGTCTCCTCTTGCTCATATACACCGTATGATAAATATTTAAATTTAATTATTGTATAGTGATAATAAAGCGTATCTTCATCTTATTTTTTATATTTTATGCATATATATGTATTGCTAAAGAAATCTACAAATTTGTTTAAATATAATAGTATTTATCATGTTTGAATCGTTTCTAGAAATATAATTTTGAGGAGTTCCTTGGTTATTTTGGCAAGTGTTTTATTGATAATCTGCTTTGTCAAACCGTTATTAATAAGTGATTTTACCATGAATTATTTATTATTATATATATATATATATTTAAAATATATAATTTAAAATATATATATATATATATATATATAATAAATTATATATTATTATTATATATATATATATATATATATATATATAATATATTATATATATATATACTATATATATATATATATATATATATATATATAGTAATATATACCGGATATTAATAACTTAATACTAGGCATAAGGTAGAAATATAGTACTATGGATGATGTAGTATATTAGGTTGCTATTAAGTTAATGAATCAGAGCATAGAGAGGTCTTGCAAAACCTTGGTGGAAGGAGAAGAAAGAGGAACCCCCCCATCTGTAACCCTCTATCAATCAATTCGTTGCGATCGAACTTTCTTGGTGCACCCATGGGTTCGATGTAAGTGTTTCTAAGATTATTCTGTCGTCATAAATCAAGAGGATTAGACCTCTTGCTCTCTTCTTAACATCTCGCCCTCTCTTCTCTCATCTCCCTCTTCTATCCTCTCCAATAGTCGCAATCGTCGTTCTCTAACTCTCATTCTGTCTTCTGCCACGGCACTACGATTCAGGCACACACACACACAACCACACACACACAACAAGCCCACGAACCACAGTAGATACACCAAAACCCCACGCGAAAGCACCACACGACACTACGCAGACACACCCGAACAAACAAGTCTCTCTCACGCACACGCACACGCACACACGTTTGCTGCTCTCTTCTCTCTCTCTCTCTCTCTCTCTCTCTCTCTTTCTTTCTCGTCTCTCCTTTGCTCTGCTCTCTCTCTGCTACTCACACACGCATACACACACACGAACAAGCAAGCCCTCTCTCTCACGCACACACACACGCACGAGCAAACAAGCTCTCTCTCTCTCTCTCTCTCTTCTCCTCTCTCTCTCTCTCCTCTCTCTCTTCTCGTCTCTCTCTCTCCTCTCTCTCTCTCTCTCTCTTCTCCTCTCTCTCTCTCTCTTTCTCTCCTTTTCTCTTCTCTCTCTCTCTCTCTCTCTCCCCTCTCTCTCTCTCTCTCTGCTCTCTCTCCTCTGCTCTTTCTCTCTCTCGTCTCTCTCTTCTTTCTCTCTCTCTCTCTCTCTTCACTCATTTCTTCTAATCTAATCTCTGATCGTCATTTTATGGTTTCGTAAGAAACGCTCTAAATGCATGATCTTCTTTCTCTTCTCTTTGTTTCTTGGTCCTTTGCTATTTCAGCAGCTAGGTGTAACTTTTGTTGTTGCTTTAGACATATCGCAAGCCTTTGATAGAGGCTGGCACCAAGCATTGATTTCTAAACTTTCCTTTTACGATATTCTTCTCTCTTATTTCATTTCCGATCGTTCTATGGCTGTCCTTATCTGTCCTTTATCTGTCCTTCTCTCTGATTTCCTTTTCGATCGTTCTTTGGCTGTCCTTATATTTCCCTTATCTGTCTTTCTCTCTGATTTCTTTTCCGATCGTTCTATGGCTGTCCTTATCTGTCCTTTATCTGTCCTTCTCTCTGATTTCCTTTGCAGTTCTATTGCAGCTGTTGTTGTATACGGCCACTGTTCATCCTTTAAACCTATTAATAGTGGTTTCCTCAAGGTTCTGTCCTCTCCTCCAGCTCTTTTTCTCACTTTACATTAATGACGCTCTCCCTATATCACTTCGTCTCCTATCCACTCCTATTCCGATAACTCCACCCCTTCATTACTTCTTAATATTTGGTGGTTGACCCACTCAAAATCCTAAAATTTGGGGGTTGATCCCCACTCAAAAACTATTAATGCATGGCAGTATTGTGACCTTGGGACAGCTGACCTCTGACCTCTGATCATTCTCGTATCACTAATTTGAAGTAAAGAAAACATGGTAGTTTTCAAAGCCTCAAAAACACAGTTTCTCCATTTATTTTTTCGGCATAATCTCCCAAAGAAGCTAGTACCAAATGGTCGACATTTGTAAAAAAATATATCTGGTTATTTAGAGTTTCTCTAACGAATCCAACATAACCTAACTCAACCTAACCTAACTTAACCTAACAACCTAACCTAACCTAACTTAACCTAACCTAACCTAACCCTAACCTAAACTAACCTAACCGTAACCTAACCTAACCTAAAACCTAACCTAACTTCTAAACCTAACCAACCTAACCTAACCTAACCTAACCTAACCTAACCTAACCTAACCTAACCTAACCTAACCTAACCTATCCTAACACCTGTGGCGTGCAGTACGGGAAATTTTTTTGATGTGTTGACCATTTTCCCTATCAACCATTTGGACTCTCCCAAATAACTATAAAATCTTCTTCGTAAAAACATAACTCAAGCCTTCTTCTTTTCTTAATATTCTTGGCGTTACCTTTTTTTGACTCGTGACCTTAATTATATAAGGATCGCATTATTTCTCTTTCTAAACAAGATTCTAAAATTTTGGGCCTCCTGAACCGCCTTTGGAACTTCCTCCAACCATCTCAGTTGCCTTGCTCTGTACAGAGGCGTTCTTTTGCTCTTATTTTGTTATCATCATTATCTCATTTGAGGGGAAATTTTTTATTTTATTTAATTAAAATCATTAAAATGAAAAAAAAATCAAGCGAGATGCATGAGAAGAGTGATTTAAATGTATGTGTATAGATTGTTCTGTTGTATGTGTTGGTTATGTTGGTAGTGATGTGTGTATATTGAGATTATATATTATATATATAATACACTATGCCGTAAATTGCAATACATAAATATAACAGAAAATCTCCTACTGACGACAATTTTTTGTGTCCGTTCACGTAGCAGAACAAGGATCCGAACCCATAACTGAGTGGGAATCCTCGTTTTTGAAGGCGAGCCAGGAAGTATTTATGCAGGTGAACCAGAACGTGAATATACTATGATATATATATATATATAGTATATATATAGTATATATATATATATATATATATATATATATATATATATATATATATATATAATATAATTTTTAATATATATATATATATATATATAATATATATAATACGTTTGTTATATATAATACGGTATATATATATATATATATATATATATATATATATATATATATAATATATATATTAGTATATATATATATATATATATATATATATATATATAGTAGATTAATAAATACATAATGTATAGATATATAATAGATTTTTATTTTATAAATATATATATATATATATATATAATATATAATATATAATTATGTATATTAAAAACGGTAATATATATATATATATATAGGTATATTATATATATATATATATATATATATATATATATATTATATATATATATATATTATATAATATGTATGATATAAAATACGGTATATATATATTATATAATATATATAATATATATTCATATATTATATAGTATATATATAATATATATACTTATTCATGAATAAGATTATATAATAGTACTATATACGCATATAGTATTATGTAATACGACGCTATCTCAGTGAACTCCGCTACTATTAAATATTAGTATATTGCTATTATATATATTATATATATATACTATATATAACTATATTATATATATATTATATATAATATATATATTGATAATAATTATATATATATAGTATATAATACGTATATATATATATTATCACCTAGTATATATATAATATATATATTATATATATGATGTATATATATAGTTATAATATAGCGGCAATTCGCCTGTATAAAGCTATACATCATTACTTACTATATATTAGTATCTCCTGATACTAGTCTGCAGAGTAGTAGAACCAACTACACAATATATATGTAGTCTTCAAGTACTGTACTCTTATATGTGTCTATACCGTGAATATATATAATATATATATATATATAATTTCAGCTAATGCTCTCGAGAAGTATATTATATGTATATATATATTACAAATAAAAGTAGTGTGAGAGACTATATATTAATACAGCTATAATATTAGTATATCTGTCTCTCAACATATCTGCCTTGTTATATATATGAGATATTTATATAATCTTAGATATTATATATTTAAATATTAAACCGTTAGATAGATAAATAATATTTATTTATCGTTATAACATTATATAATAATATATATTATTATAATATATATAAACTACGCTTTCGTTATAATATATGGATTCGATGATAAAATAAATTATATATATATATAACGTCTATTAATATTATATAATTGATAATATTATCAGTATAGATAGTATAATATATATATTATAATAATAATATAAATATATATATATTATATATATATATTTACCCTTATATACAATGACGTATAATATAATATATATACTCTACGTATATAACTATATATATAATATATATTTTATATTTATATCTAGTTTATAAAGATTTATAATAAATATATATATATTCATATTATATTTATATTATTTATATCACAGTATATTTATATATCCATAAATTTGATATATTAATTATGTAATAGATTATAATTATACTAGTACATACATACATAGATAGATTAAAAGATATATAGATATATATATATAATATATATATAGTAATATTAAATATACTACTTTATATTTATTATTTATTATATATTCATAAATTATTTTTCCTAGTAAATATAACATATAGCTTATACCTTACTTCTATAAATTAGCTAATTTGCAAATAATGTGTTATATATTGATACTTTATAACTAGGTATTAATTATACCGTATTTAAGATATTAATGTATTATATACATACTATAGGTATATAGTAATAAATATAATATAATAATATATATATATAAGCTATACTACGATAGTTATTGAGGTAGTGAAAATGTTGACTTAACGTTATTGACTTGTACATATCAGATCCTACTATCACGTATTATTAAACTATTTTCAGTGTTAAAATTAATTATACTATTAAAAATTATTAGATATAATGTTTAAAATTTACAAACTAAGCTGAACTTTACCACCTAAATAACAGATAGATATATAGGAATAAATATATTAAGAACCATTACTGACACAGACTTCACAAATTCACTCCATGAATAAAAATAAACTAACATAATATAAATTAAATAAATTCTTTTAATTTAAATAAATCACTGTAAATGAAGGAAGCCGCGGTTCTGATCCCTTCTAAGCTATCGCCCATGCTCCTTCACCTTGTATTCTATCTTAAGGGATAACTCGGACCTTTATTTTGATAGATTTACTGTTTAACGACTTCTTGTGCATCACGAACTTCACTACACACTTTTGTTAGTCGCGTCTTAGTCTCCTGGATACATTCCTACTTCATATATTTTTATTTTCGTATTCATTTGTTCACAGGCCTAGAAACTCCGCGACCAGTTACTGCTTTATATCTGCGAGCTGCTTGCACCGCAACAAAGGTTCTGCACCCTACTATACCTTCGCCAAGGCGGCATAAATAAATATAAATCGCGTTTCCTTAATATAATGGTATAAACTAGAATAATTTTTTACATTATAATGGTAAATATTTTTACACGCGTTACCTCCTCTTAAACAGATTGCATGTAACTACTAAGCGAGATTGCCTAGAAACTTGTCGTAGTTAAACTTGCTGAGCGCAGTGTTGAAATGTCCGCAATGGATGATGTGCCGAACTGTATGCGTTTGTCTCCAAGGGTTACTGTCGAATGGGCACTAACGAGACCAAGTAGCTCTGCTCCACAGCTAACTTACCCCTCACGTCTCAGTGTTCCAGTCCTGCTTTGCGCAGAGATTAAAAGACTTAAATCATGTATTTTGCGTCAGTTTCTTTCAAATGTCGAGGAGCAAGTGCCTCAACGAAATGGTCGCGGAGTAGATAGGGTGTGAATGTGAGTGAGAGAGTGAATTTCTTTTATTCGTACTTCAGAAGGGCAATAATAGTAGTGATTAAAAACGTTCCTCTTTAAAGACTGTTTATTTAAAATATCTGTGCACAGAATATCATTTGCGTCGTACTCATGATATAATCTTCTATCTTTTCACTCCAAAAGTACATTTCAGAGTTTGAAATAAGCTATCTTTTGCTTGTCGTCTCAAACCTGATACCGTACAGCACCAGACCAACAAGTACTGAAAAAATCGAGTCACGGATGTCAACCGACCTTCTGAATGGCTTTCGCTTTGAAGATGACGTCAGTACTATCTCCTTTTGTACAAGTTACGTATCGAGAAGATCCGAAGTAGATGACAAGGATCTTGACTTGAGACCGGTGCTTTTATCGTAGAATTTGCCTCTCGGCTTCATTCTTCCGATTATGTAATTCTGACGCGTGCTAATGAAATTGGGGGAGTGGTGAGGGACGAGTCTGCAACTCCTTGTGTGAGAGAAGATTTCGAAGAGAGATCTTAAAAACCCAACTTCTAACAATTCCCTCTCTGATGAAGAGAAAGAACTTCTAGAGAACGATTTCGAGAGAGAGCATAGTCTAGACGATTACTGTTGTAACGAGGTTTACTATAATTGATGCGTAAATTAACTAATCTTCCTTTTGATTACTACCAATAGTAAAACACATCAAGTGAATGAAGCGAGGCCTTTGACATAAAAAAATTACAAATATATAGTTCTCGTGTAACGTATCTAATCTAAAACATTGAATATCCACATAACGGTTGTGGGCGGTCCATCAAAATAGAATAACTTGATATAGTAGATATTCTATTATATATTTAAGATGCGATAGACTTTTTCCTTCTTACTTTACTAAGTTAACTATTAATATACTCAGACTAATATCAAGGTCTCATATCCTAGGCCTTGTATTAGTAGTAATACTCTTGTTCTAAGTTAAATCTGGTGATGATCTGGGTTATACATACCCCGGCGTTATTATATTATGAGACTAAGTGAGTCACGAGTGATATCAAATATGATAGTACGCTCATAATATATATATATGAGCTTATATATATAACTTGTTTATATATTAGTAAACTTTCTCGTAGTTTATAATCAAGTCCTCTTTTGTAAATACAACTCACGTTTAACATTGTGAGTCTACTTAGGTACTCTCCATTTACGCAGTAAGCGCAGTTTAAAATAATAGTGTGGTATATATAGTTCTTCAATTGCGTAACTAATTATATTTATTGCGGATAAAAATGAGAATTTGTCCGCAAAGAGCTAAGTTATTGGTTGCCATGATTGCCAGACGATGTAGTAGATAAAAAGCGGAGAGAGAAAAGACTATTTGCGCGGCACGATCAGAGGAGTGAGACAGTTTATAACCAAGCCGTGAACACTATAAGTTCTCACTAGGCGAGCAGCCAAGCATTGTTCAAGATTAGACAATCCGAAGGGGTTGATTCACAAGATGTAAAAAATGCAGAGCACATAAGTACTGTAGCTCTAGATAGAGTGACAGGGTAGCCTTTTTTTAGGTGCGAGTGAGAACATGCCCAGTATGAGAGAGCTATTAGATTCATAGCCTGGTCGAGGGGATTGTTCACCATTAATTGTTCTCATATATGTGCTTATGTCGGTCACCTTCTAGTTATGTAATTGATGGATGCAAGGGGAGTAAAATGAACTTAAAACATTCGGCATAGTCGGAATGTGGTAAAGTCTAATGATAGTCCTTCAAAACTATAATAATGTCTATTGGTAAATTTAACATCATAGGGAGGAACAATAAGGGAAGACTAGAAGATATTGTCAATATAGAAATAGGGCGTGAAAAAAAGACTGCTGCTTAAACTGGAAACGTTTGGAGTGAGTATAGAATGGCGCATGCGTCTCTACTAGGTGGAATTCAGGTACTAAGTCTCGTTCTTTTTGAGGTGGATTGCTCTATGAATGTTAAGATAGACAGTAGGAGAGTAAAATACTACAATTTTGGAGAGTGAGTAACTGAAATAGGGATGAATGTTCTACTCCTCATACTAATGAATTTAGTGAGATATGGGGAGGAACTCTGCAGTCCGTGGTGGAAGGTGGATAACAGCTGTCTGAAGAATCAATAGAAGTGAACTGTATGTTGGCTTTTGTATAAGATGAATAAAAAGAAAATAGAGTAAAATATATTATTTAGAAATAGAAGTAAAATTAAAAAATTAGTGTAGATGAGAACCTAGGTGAAGAGTCTCGAAATAGAGTGATTAAATTGTGAAGAATAAGTAGAAAGGTTATAGATTGATATTATCGTTACTGGTGAAAGGATCAAGAGATAGAAACCGAGAGTATTGTGATTTTACTGGATAGGAAGTTGCCGTAACAAAGCGTTTGTGGAGGGTATTGTTCCGACAGGGATTAGTAGAGTCATAAATAAACTACCTATTATTATATTAAATAGGATAGGGTAGATACAATGGGAATAGGCACAATATTTAAGCAGGAATTATTGCCTTTGTACTTTGAGTGTTTGCAGGCATGAGCGCCTGCGGAGCCGGCAGCACGGTATAGCCGCAAGTTTAAATAGGTGGAACCGGATACTGAGCCGAAATTTTTTGGGAAGGCCTTGAGCCGGAAGCCATAGTAGATTTTTTCTGGGGGAGTGGAGCCGGAGCCCAGTTTTTTGGAACAGACAAAAAAAGAGGCGGCTCCCGGTTCCGGTAATAACAGAATATCCTTTCCTATCAACAATAGAAAATCAAGAAGAAAACATTCTGCCTGGAGTCTTCTAAAATTTAGAAAATGCTTAATCACGAAGTCCAAAAGATTGTAAGCTATGATAAAGATCATGGTGCAATGAAGACTGATTTTAAAAGCTAGGAATGATTATTGTGATTTATTTTTTTTTATTTTGTTTCTACAAAAGTCTTTACTAAATTTTTAGATGATAAATCAAAATTATGGTGTTCACTAACTATCATTTCTTTTTAATGACTACGTATACCCATAGGCGTAACTAGGGAAATTTTTCTGGGGTGAAAGCACCCCTTACCAGAGGTAATTATTAATTTACTATATATATATATAAATATATATTACTATATAATACTTAAAAAAATTCTACAAATACTTTTATTGTGCTTATACATTAGTTAAATATTTATATATATTTATATTTTTTTAATAAATACATCTTAAGACTTTAGACTTGATAGAATAATATACTACTAATATATATATATATATATAACCACCGAACCTCTTTCTCATGAATTAAGGGGGCTTCATTTGCCTACTTTAGTAGGTTCCCATGGTCAGGTGAGAAATTGAAATTAATTTAATAATATATATATATATATATATATATATATTATATATATTATATATATTATATTATATATATTATATTATATATATTATATTATATATATTATATTATATATATTATATTATATATATTATATTATATATATTATATTATATATATTATATTATATATATTATATTATATATATTATATTATATATATTATATTATATATATTATATTATATATATTATATTATATATATTATATTATATATATTATATTATATATATTATATTATATATATTATATTATATATATTATATTATATATATTATATTATATATATTATATTATATATATTATATTATATATATTATATTATATATATTATATTATATATATTATATTATATATATTATATTATATATATTATATTATATATATTATATTATATATATTATATTATATATATTATATTATATATATTATATTATATATATTATATTATATATATTATATTATATATATTATATTATATATATTATATTATATATATTATATTATATATATTATATTATATATATTATATTATATATATTATATTATATATATATCGATCACCTTAAGGGACCACACCGATATAAATTTAATTGCAGTTCAAAGAGCAGTGTCTGCATCACTCGCTAATAGGAGATACCCATGCATTCAAAAAGCCACACGGCTACAAAGTTCTCAATGCTTTAAAGTTCCTTACATTTAAATTTGCGTATCGACCTCTGAAGTGAACTGAATAATAAAATTTTCGTCAATAATCTAGTGTTATTGACCCCCAAACGGTTAATGTCATTTGCCCACTTTCAATAAAATTACGAGCTCAGATACCAGTTACCTGCAGATATTTAAAAAGGCCACCCTATCAGCAGTAATATCAGGCTGGCCTCCCCCAATCTGACAACCTTATCTATTCTTCGCGGCAAACCGACAGTAAATTAAATTAATACACTTCCTCATTAAAACAAGCGCTTAGACGTTAGGAGCTAGTAAATCCAAATTTATTAAATGTAAACTTTTCAAGTAACCCTGATTATGAATCATTCTTATTATTATACATGATGTTTCCAGCGGCTCTAAAAATACCAAGGTGAGAAAAGATAATACTAACCCATAAGCATACATATTTACACGTTCTCTTCAACATCTGAAAACATTCTAATGGGTTAGTGCTCAATCCCCAAATGTTGCATTTACCTTTTCTCATCTTTCTGTAGCTAATATCTGGATTAACCAAAATAGTAGAAGTAGCTTCTCCTCGATTACCTTTAAAAAGCGTGACAACTTAAAGAAAATAAAAATTAAGAAAAATAAGAAAATAAACAATCGTTAATCTAACCCATCTCCCTTTAACCCTAGCTAGTCCAGCATTTGATTATTTAGAGCAAAACCTTAGTTGTTGGAATTGTTAAAAACTTTTTTTCAACCAACAGCTGTGTGCAAAGGCAATAACTTCAAACACCCTGCCCAAATTTACCTAGTATCCCACTTCTCGCTCTTACATCACCCTTCCTATAGGAGAAAACTATTACGAGAAGCTTATAACCAAAAAGCACCCTCTCTCATCTTATATCTCGTCATAGAGTCCTTTCTCCTCCAACTCCAGACGTAT
The DNA here is from genome assembly GCA_015478945.1 of Trachelipus rathkii. Classification (NCBI taxonomy): domain Eukaryota; kingdom Metazoa; phylum Arthropoda; class Malacostraca; order Isopoda; family Trachelipodidae; genus Trachelipus; species Trachelipus rathkii. Next base: position 39,500 of record JABUQX010074749.1, on the reverse strand, counting down.
TAACTATACCAAGGGAGAACTCAGGAAGAGAAACTAGTATTTTACGAGCTATTGCAAAGTGAGTATGATGGAGATAATGCAGAACCGTAAATTTTCACTGGGGATCTTAATGACCAAATGTAGAGCGCTATCCATTGCTAAATATTTCCTTACAACTCGTGGGCAACGTCAGACATTTACTAATAAAGTGAGAGTCTGTTCCTAGAGCTGGAGAGCGCGCCTATTCACTTACATATCTAATATAATTAAAATATTGTTAATATATATTTTTCTATATATATATATATAACTAAGTAGTGTGATATATATAAAAAAATATGAGATATATATAATACCTACATTAAACCCTAACTACTTAGTATATATATACTAACTTAAAATAATATCATATATATACTTTATATATGTAAGTATATATAAGCCTCCACTCAGAAAGTTAAGTATACCCATATATATATATATAAATATTCATCTTAATAAATCAAAAAGACCAAATCCTTAAATATTATATATGATTACATATAGCAATAATGCATAAATATATATATATATATATATATATTACCTTATATAATATATATAACTTCAACTTCAAGTGCTTTCCTGGCATAACAAGCATAAGCGTTCCAAAATTCCGTGGGGCAGTCAGCTTCTCATAAGGGTTGAGCGAAATGAGGCCAATGTTAAATTGGGACAAATTTGAGAACCTGTCCTGGCTTGTCGTTGTCCTTAGCCATGTCTTAATACGTCGCATAGCGAAAAAAAATTCTTTCAGAGCAAACTGAGTAAATTGGGGGCCAAGTCTCATCAACCATCTGCTTCGAAGTTCTTGAAATGAAACTCCATTCTTTATTTTTTTTCAGAACATCTGAATGACCAATGTTTCATCCTTGAAGGAGGAAGTGTTCATATTCATTACGTTCTTGTAATTTTCTAACAAAGCTTCTTCCAGGTTTAAATCCAACGTTAGAAAAGAGTCGAATGACTGTGCTAATGGCAGATTTACATTTTTTTTCTTTTATAAGTTACTTATAACACTTTCCACTTAATAATAGACGTTTGCTTTCCAATATTAAGAAGGTTCGTGCATTTTTAACATCAAAAAAGGCTTTTGAAATAGGAATTGAATATTCGTCATGAAATTGGAAAGCTGTATTAAACAATTATGAAATTAAAGAGATTCTGGAAGAAATCGGTAAAGCTCATGAAAAAGATTCAGTTGTGATGATTGGGATTCTGACTTGCCTCACAAAATCAAATTTTATTATTAGTTTATTAGAGCTTCACTCAGTATTATTGTTACTTGCGAATATGCTCAGCATATATTTTAAACGTAAGGATGGAACTCTTGATCAAACAAATTAATTAATAACGGCACTATTGCTACTTTAGAGCAAAGTAAAAACCAACTTGACGATCTCTGGAAAGAAATAAAGATCTTCGCAGAGAAACTTGAAATTTCTCTAGAACTGTTGGTCTTTAAAAAATGAAAATAATTTGAAATAATGAAAAATTGCCTGGCAGAGTCAACACTCGCCAAGGGTAACCTGGTGGACCTGCCATTAGAGAAACAAACCTGGAGATGGGTATGAGCAGGCAAGACTTCTAATTAATTGAAAAATATATTTGCAGTTTAAACTTTCAAACAAGAATCTACGACTACCTGTGAATGTAGGAGGGTTTTGTTATTTTGGGGTGGATTTCGTTTAGTTGTGCTTCGAGAAAGTGGTTAATCCTTGACATGACACTGGATTCGTCGAAGGAATGTGCGATTTTTAGTATAGCGCTTTTTGGTATACCGAGTCTAACTTTACTCTTGTTATAAAACCATAAAATTGAGGTTAATTTTAAACCGCTTGGGCGTCCTTAGAGAGTGGATCCAAATTCAGAGAAACGCCAGAAGATCGCTCTTTTCAACATCTGAAGTCCTTGACTGGAGTCTGAATGGTCACTGTAATTATTCATCCTTAAAAATTACTTAGACATTGATCAACGAAAAATTCCGCGATAAGCAACTTCTTTAACTACACCTTGAATAGTTGTAGATTAAGCTATTGGTTTTTGATTTCCTTTCTAAATTTTTCTTGTTTCAATAACTCGGACGACGCTGTAAATGACTTGAAAGTTTTTGTGCGCATTCCCTGACAAAATCTCACTAATTTTTTAAAAATTTCCTGTTTTTTCAAAAGCTGTATCAATTGTGGTTCCCCTCAAAAGAAAAACGCTTTGATGTGCCAGGGCAAAAGATAACCGTCAACAAGTTGCCCTCAATTATAGCCTGTTATTAACCGGTCAACCACATCTTCATGTTTTATTGTAAGTTTAAGCAACAATTCTTGTTTTCAAAGAATACTTACTTGTAGGATATAAACTTCTGAATCTATGAATCATTGACACCATTTTTTTAAGTCTCGGCCAATTTTTTCCATTTTACAAATTTTACAAAAACCATTACTAAAAAACTTTTCATTTCATTTCACATATTCGAAGAGAGAATGTCTACATAGCAAAAAACAAAAATTAGCATTTGTGGGACCTCGACGGACCCCTCACTATGGAATCTCGTCAATGTGGGGTTCATCCTTTGGCCCAGGTGGGCCACAACCATACCCCCCTCACAAAACCCCGTGATTCACTCCTATTAAGCACCTTTCTTCTTGCCTCTGCCAAACTCCCATTTCTCTCCTCCAGGCATTCCTTTGCTGACTCAATCCCCTTTTCCTTCGATTTCCCAGCCGGTCGATTGTCAGCACACTCACCATTATACATCCGCTTAACCAACCGAGTATCATCTATCCTTTCCACATGACCAAACCATCTCTACGTATTTTCATTTATTCTCTCATTAATTCCTTTCTTCACACCACACAACTCTCTATTACGTCCATTCCTCATTTTGTTAATTCTTTTCACACCTAACACACCCCTAAGATTGTAAACCTGAACACATTGCATTTTAGATCTATACTTCTTATTCCAGACCATAGTTTCACTACTATACATTAACACAGGTAACAACATACCCCCATGTTATACCCCAGCGCACTCAAGACTTAGTCCCTTTGCATCCACCAACGATTTAAATGTAAAAGCCACCTTCCTGTCATTCACAACTTTCCTACTACACTCTGCATCATCCGTTTCCTTATCATCCAACATATATCTCCTAAATATTTGTGTAAAACTCCCGAACATTTAGTATCTTAAGTACTGCTTCACCATAGATCTAAACATAACTTCACACCGAGGTGAACGTTAATCTATACAATCTAATAAAACCATAAACCTCACTTCTGTTATCTACGTTACTTAATCAAAAACCCTTCCTTTTTAACAATTAACACCTGCCAAATATCTCTACCAATCCTACTCAAATACTACTCTTTTCTAGATTTCGCCACGACCAAAACCATTATACATCCGCAAATATAAATATAACAGGAAGTAAGGGCAACCCTTCCACTCTCTTCCAATTCTTCCTTATCATTCTTATAACACCATGTCCCACTTGCACACCCCCCACCTATTATTCTCTTCATAACCCATCCGGTAAATATGTACAAAATTGAAAACCAGAGAACGTTATAACACCCACAGTCCTGTCTCACTTCCGCTTTACCAATTTAAATGCATTATCACTTTCGACTCCATTTAATTTTACACATGAGTTCACTATCGTCATACGAACTTTGATTCCAATTCAGAAACGCCTTCACCACAACATTATATATCATCTTGTACAGCGCTGCCAGTAGAGCTTCTTCATATTAATCCTTATCGTAACGCCTAGTGCAAATCATGAACCTAAATGTACAATTATTCTTCTTCTCCTTCTTTTCTCTTCTTTGGTTGGTATAAAGGTATTATATATATATATATATATATATATATATATATATTATATATATATTATATATATTATATATAATATTATATATATATATATATATATATATATATATATATATATATAATATATATATATATATTGTGAAATGTACCGAATCCATATTTAAGACTACACAAATGAAAATGAAATCAAACGTTCAAGTCAGTTTTATTACATTCCAATAACCAACTATCATTAAACCTATTTGGCTTTATTTTTGATTGATGAGTTTAAAACCTTTACAATAAACCATTAAAATGCCAAACTATATAACTGGCTCGCCAGATATCTCAAAAACTACGATATGTACAAGAAAATCAATAATGTTTTTGGAATCAGCGTATGAAAAGTAGTATTAAAAGTAAAAAAAAAATTAAAAACAAAAACATTTGTAAATATAACTTTAATAGATTTGATTTTGCTTTTGAAGTGTTTCCATGAAATGTAAAAATATATTTCTTCCTTTGTTTTCTTTCTTCCAGATGTAGGAACATAAATAACCGAGTAGATACTTCTCTCTTAAACCTTGTTTGGGAATTTTTCATTTTAACTGAAATAAACAAAACGTTACGTTACGTTAGGTTACGTTTGGTTAGGTTTCGTTAGGTTAGGTTACATAGGTTAACTATTGCTATTTCAAGTATGACAAGTTATATTCAATTACATACCTTTGACCACTCTCCTTCTATAGTGTTCGTGCAAACCCCATCTCGTGGATTCACGAAGTTTAGTGAATGATTCACTCTGAGATGTGTTACATCTACTTTACTAAATTTCGGTTTATCCCTTCCATCGTTCTGTTATTACGTGTATACCCTATGCTTTACTCTTTTGAATTTTTTATTTATAGAGACTGATTCCTGTTTATTAAGGAACGAAAAAACATTTACTTGTCCCTCTTTCAATTCCACCAATTACCCACTTACTTTTTGAATCGTCCTCTATTATAATTTCGTTTCCCAAACATTCTGTGTTCATGGTATTTTAGTTTACCTGCTAAATATTTTTCTCCTACTTTTAAATCAATTTGTCGCACATCTCGTAGTCAAGGGGCAACTTAATTGCTCTATTGTTGTACTGTGTGATCCAATCTAAAACTGTTTCAGTTAATTCCATATAACTATTGATGATCGTAAAAAATATATGTACTGCTTGGTATGATATGGGTATTCGGCGAGGTATCTTCAGATCGGTTTCCGTAAATTTATTCATGGTGTCTCCATAACAAAGATAAATTTGAGGCAGTGATTGTATTGAGTTTATAATTGCCCTTTGCTTAATTCAAACCCGTAGAAACTATAATATTTACATTATATATAATTTAGTAAAAAGCGTAGTCAAGCTTATTTATTATTGTTTATATTGTGTAATAATAGCAAAGGAAATCTAAATTTGTTTTTAATATGTATTCATGTTATATCGTTTTCAGATTAAAAATTTTGGGGGCTCGCTAACAGGTTAATGTTTTTATGTTGCAGGTGTTATAGAAAAAGAGGTATCATACTTTTTTGGCTACGAGAGCCGTTTGATTAATTTAGCACTTTATTGAAAGTGTTTTAACTAAAGCTTTGAAAATATTCAATCATTATATATATTATACTCCATGTATTACTAATATATTTTATATCATTTTGTTACCATAAAAGTTACATGACAATGTAATATCAATGTCATATCTCAAGTTAATTATTAATTTAAACCTGGCAAAAGACTTCTAATTCAAACTTAATTTAAACATTAGATTTATGACACGTTCATGAACAACAATGTTAGCCTGTTATATGAATTAAAACTGTATACAGCAGAGGAAATCTAATTTAAGTAGGTGTCCTTAATTCTGGTAAAAGGTTATATCTTAGTGGGTTTTACAGATAAATAATATTTTTGCTGGTGCCTCCTAGGTATTTAAGGCAGGTGTTTCGTGCCGCGGATACATACACTGTTGTAACAAAAAACGAATCTTAAAAGTATTATATACAAATCTGGATTTATCGATATATTTTCATTGATTTCCAGTGTATATAAAGCGTAAGTACAAGCTTATTATGGGTTTTGACTTATTATGTTAGGATAATGAGTTCATCAAAATTGTTTTTTTTTTTTGTTTCTCATTGTATTACATGTTAGAGATCAGGTCGGTTCTTAGATTAAGTAATTTTCGCGCTCTCGGTAATTTTACTTTATATTTTCTCTGTATTTTTCCATTTTACAAGTTATCACCACCACGTCTATACGTGTGCTCAGATGCCCTCCAATTCTAGTGACGGCGGAGGTGTTTGCACTTACGCTCCTATTCATCTCTTATAGTCAGCGCTAGAGCAAATACGACAGTATGGCGATGCACACAATAGACGGCATTGGCTTTTAAAAAGTGTTAGTATCGAACTTCACCAACATTTTTCAGTACAGGAAACACATATTAAGATGAGTATGATTCCTAAAGAATTAATGGACTATGATGGGTTAGTATCATCAGCAGGGACAAGGAATTTATTTATTTAAAGGTGGCGCAGAGAGTTTAGAAAAAGAATTGACCACGTCGCCCGGAGCAAAGTAGCCTTGGACCGGAGGTCTTACCAAGTAGGGGTCCTACACCAAAAAAACACATTTTTCTCGCGCAGAAATACGAGGCACCCCTTGTGCTAGCTGTAGTGGGCGCGTCGTAAAAAGAGTAGGGTGAGGTGGTACGGCCGGCGTAGGTGAAGTTTCCCTCACGGGAAGGACACCTAGCCGAGCGTTGCTTAGATACTTATTTAGAAATTAAGGAAGAATGATAGCAAAATCGGCCATAGCATGCGCGCGGGACAATGATAGAGGTTGTACAGAGTGAGGCAAAGAACGTCTCGAAAGTACATAACAGTTTACTGAGAGTAGCTTCCTTTTGGCTTTTACTCGAGGCGCCTGTTATCCAAAAAGCGAGCGTGAAACCAGAGATTCACCCCCAGATATGAAGAACAGTACATCTTTGATACCACAACAGAGAGAGAGGAGAGCGCCCTTGATATTAGGCTGTGTGAGAAAAGATACAGTATGCTTGAGAGAAGAGAAAAAATATGAGGTCTCGTCTCGTCTAAAACATAGTACATACTCCAACAGGTTTTGGGTACTTGAGGCCGGGGCCAGCGAAACCGTTGTGATGTCTGAGGTTATTTTCCTTAGGACGATCTTTTTATTGTTAAGGCCAAGAGAGATAGTTCAGTAAGGTTGCGTCAATTGTACAGACATTTAAGAAGAGTTTGATAAAAGAAGCCTTGTCAAAAGAGATTAGGATTTACAGTTAGAAGGTTATTTATTACAGAGGAGGAGAGATTTTGTAGTACAGTATCGGTTATATAAAAAGAATTGAATATTTCACAACATGGATATCGACGAAGGCAGGAAGAACCCCGACACACGTTAGCCTAGGAAAATAGTAACTATCGGTAATAGCAGCAATTGAGTATAAAATACGGATATTTTTTAGGTTATAAGTATTAAGTAGACAGAAGACGGCAATTTTCTAGTGACAGTATAAGAACGGTGATGTGGAAGTGCAGAATGAAAATGTAGAGTTGCTTAAAGAAATTAAAAGGGTCGACAGTCTCTATTTAGGAACAAAGTGCGAGTGGGGGATTAGAAGATTTATGATATGTAGGCATATGGTCAGGGAGAAAGATAGTCATCTCTCATTAATGATTATTAATAACGTAGGAGAGATGAATTAAGTAAGGAAAGATGAGACGTATAAGATCCCTAGGCCTACGTACTTCTCGGATTGACAGAAAAAGAAGTCACTCCATAACTCGGATTTTCATGCGATGTTGTCGGGAACTCTAGAGAGAAAGAAATTGTTTAATTATTATAATATAATATTAATATATATATATATAATGATTAAGGAGGGAGCTATATGCACTGGAGAGCACCTCATGCGTGCCTTAATACCCCGCGTCACATATGCTTTGGTGAGTCGGAATATGTCAAAGCGCTCACTTAACCTCAGTTTCTGCCTAGCTTCTATTTTCCTAACGGAGCTCGGTGTCTAAACTCTACTTCTCCCATCAAATTCTTCCTCGTGTGCTCTTAACTTTTACGTTGCATTCATCTCTAGTTCTCTACTTCCGTCCACGTGTATAGACTAGGTTAGAAGCACCATCCACAACCACAGGCAAGGAGACCCGCTTTTCAAAATCTGGCTCGGGATCCGCGTTCCCGACATGGAATTTAGCACGTCGTGGAATAGATTCCAGATGGTCTAAGAAGTGAGAGTGAGAAGGGTTCTCAGAGATGTATATTTATGGATTAGAATATACGATCAGACGGATCAAAACGAAATACCAAGTTAGGTCTAAGTAAAGTTAGATTATTTATAAGGTTATTCAAATCCGTCATTTTCCTTATATTTTCGAAAGTTTAGGATTCGTTAGGAACATCGTGTGGTCTTATGTACAATTGGGTCCGAAAGAGCACGAGGTAATTTTTGTAGTGGAAAGTATCATCGTTGCTAGTTTAAGACATAGAAATCTATTGAAGTCCTCAGGCTCTATTGATTATTTTATTTGTGAGGAGCGAGGGGCTCAGTTGCCTTTTCGGTGTGCTCCCGCAGAAAACCACCTTATTTTTTTTTTCTTCTTGCGCCGTATAGGTGGCCACACGGATCTACATACAGCACAGGACCACATTAGTGTCAGCACGTTGGAGGACGCAGGACACCAACTCTCTCTCAAAAACTTCTGAACGGGCCTTTTATCCTCGCGCAACCACTCGTGCTCTTATTTACATTACTCACACTGGAATTCAACACCTCTCAGACAATAGTGATATTGCAATAATCCTTAATTCTATACACTTAGTTAAGAGGCATTGAGACAGTGTGAGCGCTCCAGTATTAGGAGTATTATCTCTCTGTGTGCAATATAGCATAAAGAACTTAAAAGGTACTATCTGGGATATTTCGAATCGGTTTTAATAATTTAAATACATATTCATAAGAAAATTTATGTTATACAATAGTAAATTATAATTGCGAGTATTTTGCTCTAGTTAGAGAATGCCTCGCTTAAATAAGTGGCAGATTCGGCTCTGAGGAGCGTTAGGCGGTAAAAATTTGTAGCGCCGGGGTGGATTTCAGAAAAAAAATAAATTAGACCGGAGAAACGGAACGTATGAGAGTTCTTTACTATTACTCGGCTCTCATCTACATAGACAACTGTTCAAATTTTTATTTCAGAACAGACTTAATACGCATTAAAACGTCTCGTTAGAGTTACATCAGATTATTATACAGTTGATTATAATTATCAAAGGATTTTTTAATCTCTGTATAAGTTTATAATTTTAGTATACTGTAATGTGTAATTTTTGATAAAGATTAACGCTTTAACGCATAGTTAATGTACCCACCTTTATTATGTATATTATATTACTAATTATATATTATTTAATTATTATTCATTAATATCTTCTTAACATATATATATATTTTTTATATATATATATATATATAGTATTATTATATTTAATATATATATAATGTTTAGGCAGGTTTTGATTTTTGAGTGAGTTAATCTCCCTTTGTATACAACCGTATTAAAAATTTACCAATTTATGAATGATATATGTATATTGAGTGAAAAAGCTTATTAGTTATTTCTAAAATAAAGCTTAAATTTTAATATTTATTAATTATTATGTGATATAAATTAATTTTATTATTTATTTAAGGTTATATATAATATTACATACTATATTATTTATATAATTAATTATTATTTTATATTATAAATATGATATACACTAAGTAAATAGATCGGTTTTAGATAATATTTGGGCTCCTAGTTAATAGGCTCCTAATTTATTAAGGCAGGTGTTTGATAGTTATTTATTCCTATTGTGACCCAACCATGAGTAAAAATTACAATTTGATTATGTAGGATTAATAGCATTATGAGTCAAGCTTATATTTATAATTGTGTATATTATTAATTAATATCTTTATTTTATTTGCAAGGAAATCTAAATTTGTTTATATATATATTGATATATTCATGTTGCATTTGTTTATTCATGTTATAATATTAATTTATGTGAGTATCCTAGGTTAATAATTTATAGGTACATGAGTGTATTATTGTGTGGGATTATTATCTGTCCTATTGTTTGGCTCACATTAGACCATATTTTCAATTTAATAAAATTTTTTACAATGTTTTGAAACTCATTTCGTTGCTATATATGCAGAAGTGAAACGTCTTATCTAGATCGAGTGTATAATATATATCATATCTATATTTATACATATATTATACTATTTATATTATATAATATATTATATATAGATTAATAACTAGTCTTAAGTCATATAATATTTAATAATTGCTCTCAGGTTGTGCGTGTTCTTTATGTCGTAGAGGAAATCTAGGGGTAAGACATGATTTGTTTTAATGTGTTATTATATGGTGCTTTTGTCCCAGCGGTAAGTAATCATCACGCATTAACCTGAACGGTCAATAATGGGTAAAGCGTGCCTTCTAAAATATGCATTCCCGCACCTTTCATTTCCTCCGCAATATCGCTGGAAGCCTCCTAATAATAATCGATCAAAACACCAATCTCGAACCACACCACAAAACCACCACTAGTATACTTAACTAACAACTATACCAAATATATAATACATAATCAATAACACTAAAATCAATTAATCAAATACCATAAAATAATAATGCCACATCAATCCAAATATACAAAACCATACTACACGCAATAAATTAATCAATACCACAACAAACTCATCACCATCATTACGATAATAACCTCACAGATAATCTAAATGATACTCACTTAATAACATACAATAACATGTACACATACCACCACAAATAACACAAAGGAAACGTCATTAACGCACACACTAAACAGGTAAATGAATCCTCACCCACGCTGAAAACACCTTATAACTCACGGGACTACATCATGATCAAATCAGACGACATGAATCAAAGAATTCAACCACAAATCATCATCGTCTGTGAATACTAAATAACAATGCATTATGACAATAAAGAACAAACCACACCCATCACAAACGAGCGAACCCAAACACCAACTCACATCACTAACAATACATTTCTCCTCAATCAAAAATGTCTCGCACTACAATACCCGTAAAAATCGAATCCAAACACGCGCACCAACCCTACTGCGAACAATTTCACAACTAATAATACCACGAGCAACCCAATCTTACATCCTCATCACAACAAATCAGCAACGGAGACTATATCTTCCACTGCCAATCTACATACTAACTCCTTCACAACGCCCACTACACAACACGAATTACCACATATCTCGTCTGACCCACGACACCCACAAAACACAATTAACACCATAAATCACGCACTACCACATATCATACCATCCATATCAACACATCGCACTAACTCCTACGATTCGGCCGACGTACCCAATAAATAAATATCAGAATCCTAACAGCATACACAAACTAAACCTCCACATCGACGAACCCGCACCCCCATCAACACATAACGATCATCATAATGGTACCACACTAGAGCAATAGATACCTCAACAATTCCCAATCAATCAGATCCACTCAAAACTCAATATACAAAACCGAGCCAAACCAGACTCTCACTAAAACCGTAGCACAACAAATACCACCACCACACTCGTACATACTTACGAGATGCGACTCAGAATGAACTAGACGCTGAGAAGTGATCACTCATCTAAATCTAACAATCAGCTCGCAGACCGAGCACAACGTTCTTCTTACTTGTAGCCACACCAGAAACCTACGCTCAATAAGAAGCGACGAGTTACATATCTCATAACTAAACATCAAAATAATTCACCTTAGCTGCACTACTTCGATCAAACTTACATAGATATCAAAATAATGACAGAACATCAGCACTCATACACACTCTTTACATAAAGACAAACCTAAAACATCAATACCAGGATAACTATACATACACTTAAATAAACATACACATCCGAGTCTAAACACACGGAATCTCCATTAACGACACCTCATCAAAATCTCCAATTGACTATATGTAATACACCTCAATAATAATATGAAACATACTGTATACCACAATCTACTAAACTATCATATGCATCAACAAAAGCATGAAATTATATTACCAAATAATTATTATATATAAAATAAATATGATATATTATATATATTATATATTATAATATATAGTAATATAATATATTTATATATATATATATATATATATATATATATTAATATATATATAATACTATATATATATATTGATTAAATACTATGAATACTAAAAATATTTATGTTAAAAAATATATAGACCAATTACTTTATGGAATCGACTTATATTTACCCAGATAATTTTAGAAATAAATAATGAAAAATGTTTGTAAATTCGTTGCCTCAGAATCAGCTTGTTTTGATGACCCGCTTTCGTAATTAATAAGATATTCGTGAGACAGAAGGATCTAAATTATGAACATTATATATTTGTAAAAACAATAGTTAAATAACTAAATACTTAACAAAATTATATCTTTCAATATTATATATAATATTAAATAATATTATTAAAAATAATTTGTAATAGAAATATTTTACTTATAAACACATATACTTGTTACATCAATGTCGTAGACTTCATGTGAGTGAAGATGGCGCTGGCTGTGCATCTTAATCCGTTCATGAAAACGCACATAGAAAAAATTTTATCACCACAGAGAATTAAAATATTATTTTCACTTGATAATACGTCTAGGTATGTACATGAGAACAACTTACAAATAAGGAAAACATTTTTAAAAGTGACTTCAGAATAAAAACCAATATAAATTAATATATTTTACACTAATTAACACTTAATATATGCTAGCTTGTATGAACGACCTAACATTACTGATTACAACACATTGCAATAGCGAGACTTAGATTTCAGAATGACCAACCGAAATATACATCCAAGCCTGTGAGCAAAAGGGAAAGGTTGGAAAATTGATTGCGTTCGAGTTTTATATTTGAGGGATTGGTATATACTAGTTTACCTAGCCCGTCACGACAAGATGCAGAATTAGAAAGATCAAAATTATTATATACAGGTTTCACTGAATCAGAAGACAAATAGATGATAAAACAGAAGAATTGGCGGGATTTACCACCCTGGTTAACGAAAGAGGAAATCATATTGTAAAAATAAATAGTAATTTAATGAAAACAGAAGAAAAAAGCAAATATCAGTTGAGAAATCGAGCTTCCTCTTATCAATGCAACATAAACTCCTATTTTATTATCATTAAATTATAAATATGGAAGTAATTTTAAATTAAGATTATATATATATATATATATAATATATTATATATATATATATATATATATATAATATATATATAATATAGTATATATTATAATATTAATATATTATATTATTATAGTATATATATATATATAAATATATATACTATTTACGTTTCGATTCAATGTAAATTGTATATACACAAAATTTAATAATCATAATAATAAATAATGAATAAATATATAATATAATATAATAATAAATAATAATATAATATATTGAATAATATAATAATTAATAATAATAATAATTAATAATAATAATAAATTAATAGAAATAATAATAACACTATAAATTTTTGGCTAGAACCGAATGAAGGCAATACACTTCTGTCTCGATTTTCGCAATGTACCAATTTCAAGTTTCTACTGATAAATCACAGTTTAAAAATTATTAATTAAACTGTAGTATAGACCTACCATACAATGTATATGTTAAACATTCATATACTTGCATATATACTATTATATATATTTTATATATATATCATATATATTATTATTATATATATAATATATGTATATATCATATTATCGTTATATATATATTATATATATATATATTATATATAATATATTTATATAATATATATCTATTATATATATCATATATATAATAATTACTAAATATATATATTATTATATATTATATTGTTATAATAAAATTAATATATGTCTAATATATATATTATATAATATATTTATATATATAATATATATATATATATATATATATAATATATATATATATATATAAGGTGATTAGAGTGGGCGGCTATGACTTACATGCTATTGATAGGAGGATTATTAAACATACACGGGAGAACAATGACTTATGAAATCAAATTTATACATAGCATGTACTTCGTATTACATTTTAGCCCCTCAATCACAAGGCAAATTACTCGTAATTTTTGCTTTATTTACATGCTTATAGAACATTTGGTTTCATCCTGCTTGGTTAATTCTTCGGTTGTTGACTCTCTCGGTGAATCCAAAGTTCCTTCGCTAAACGATCGGCTTAAGTAGTCGGCTATCACATAATCTTTACCGCTAATGTGATTTAGGATGAATCTGTACCTTTGCAGAAATAGAGACCATCTCATTATCAGTGAGTTCTCATATTTCTTTTTATTCATGGCAGTCAAGGGTCGATGATCCAACTGTAAATGAACTCTCTCCCGTAAAGGTATGGTTCAAACTTTTTTATTCCGATGACGATTGCAAGCGTTTCCTTCTCTAAAGTTGAATACCTTTGCCGGGTCCCTGAGAGTTTCTTGCTGCCATATGTCACAGGGTGTAAAATTCTGTTATCTTCCTGATGGAGGACGTAACCAAGTGATGTATCTGAAGCGTTCACCTGCAGTGTGAAGATCTTATCTAACCTGGGCATTTTAAGTATTGGTTTTGAGCTCAACGCTTCTTTGAGTTTCACGAACGCTTCTTGATGTTTAGTCTCCCACCGTACTTTTGTAGGTTCTCCCTTCTTGGTGAGGTCTGTGAGAGGGGCGGCGACCCTCGCATAATCCTTTACGAAGTCCTGGTAGTATCCTGTGAGACCTAAGAACGAACGCACCTGTTTTTTATTCTTAGGTGGCTCCGTCTTCATAATTTTAACCACATTATCATCGTGGAGACCCTTGTTCCCATTTCCAATATGATGACCTAGGAATTCCACATTGGACGACGCAAACTCACACTTAGTGGGGCGTATCGTGAATCCTTCTTCCTTCAGTCTTCTTAGTACGTTCTGAATCGTATTCAAATGATCGAGCCAGGTCTGGGAATGGATAATGATGTCGTCGATGTAAAAATCGACATCATTAAACCCATCCAGTATCCTCCGCATGGCTCTCACAAGCGTGGCTCTCGCGACAAATTTCCCAAACTGATACTTCTTTTTCTTATGCTTCCTGTGAACTGTCTCCTTCCACTCATTCACAGTCTCTCTAACAAGTATCATCCTCCGGTATCTTCTGATCATCTCCCATATTCGTTCCATATTACAACTACTTTTAACATTTTCATTATTACCTTGATTCCACTTCCTCCTGCATATTTCTACATACATACTTGTATTTTTCTCTTTGTATGACTTTCCTTTTTCCATCATATCATCCTCAAACATTTTGGTGTCTCCTCATACTTATTTCTTATATTTCTCTTTGTATAACTTTCCTTTTTTCATCATATCATCTTCAAACATTTTGGTGTCTCCTCCTACATATTTCTTCTCAAATTCTGTTTTATGGCCTTCAATCTTGGTAAACGCTGGAGCCATTTCTTTGTAACTACATCTTCGTCTCGCTTTTTCCCATCTCTCCTCATTTATTCCTTTACTATTACATCTAATATCATTATTCATTTTTCTTCTTTCTGTCAAAGTTCTATGATACTCTATACTCATTATCTTCTTTAATAACTCTACTAAATCTATTCTTCTATTATTTTTGTCTTTTGTTTGTGGGCGCTCTTGACTTTTCTCTACCCAATGGTACTGCTGAATACATTTTCCCATTGTCTCCTTACATTGTGACATTTCTTCATAACTCTTTTTTTTATCATCTTCATTTTTCCCTTGTTGGTGTATCGTATCTTCTTCTCCAATCTTAGTGACGCTCAGGCTTTCTTTCGGTATAGGGGACTGAACAATATCTGACAAATTAGTATTTTCTTCATTTTCTGCATTTAATATTACCGCCGAAGTACCTACTTCATTCCGGTATTCTTTTAGCCCATCTAATGTGAATCTCTCCAGCTGACTTTCTATCACCCTTTTATATAAGATGCCATTTACTAAAATATACTCCTTTTCATCTTTCTCCACCGATCTCCATATTCTTTGTAGAGTATTGTCGTCTTTTTGTCGCTCCTTGAAGACTTCACGGTCGCGCATTAATTCTACAATTTGACCATCATGCGCCTCTTCTATTTCATTCAATGCTGCGACATTATATGACTCTAAACTATTTACATGGGGCACCGTGCTATCCTCTTGTGTGGCACTCACTTCTACACTGTCATCTTGGCACTTACTACTAATAAAACTATTTACAAAAGTTGTCACAGGGACATCCGATACCTTGGTATCGCTCTCAATAATATCACGTGGCTCATCAGAAATTTTAACATTTTCTTCCTTTTCAATAACTACTTTTCCCATAGTGGAATCTTGGGACTCTTGACTATCGCACTTCTGTGCTTCCGCGGGTGATTCTGTGCTCTCTTCGGCTATGATTATCGATTGCTGTTTAGACGGTTCTTCCTCCATTATCTTATCAACTTCCTTTCTCGCCCTCACTTGAATATAATCTTGCTGGTCGGCGTTGCGCCTTTCTTTTGATTCCTCAAATGAATCCTCATCAGCTCTCTCTACAATGGGGAATAACAACTCCTTCTGAGCTGCTCCGTCCTGTACATTACAAGGACCATGACACACAGTCTCTTCCCATGTGAGGTTTGGCTGGTATGGGGTAATGCCCCATCGATATTCCCAATGACAAGAACAATATACGACCTTCTCGGCAAGCACTGCTTGCGGTCGTATATTATTCCACAAAATAAGGAGTATCTAACACCGATTTACGCAGCGAATTTCTCTTGCCGTACTATCTACAATCTCATAGTTGTGGTGTGTTCCCGTTGAACACTCTTTGTACGTTACTTCTTCACGTTACAACCAAGAATTACAAACCGCTATCTCGGAGATTTGTGTACCCGATAATTCAGTTCACAGTCCGCATATGTTATGGTAGACGATGCGAATATTTTTCTGTATCGCAACATAACTGTTCTGTAGGATAGATGGTTCTTCACCTGAGTTCTCTCAGGACTTTTCATTCCTTTCTAAAATCACCTGAACACTGCCGTACTTTTTTTCATCTCCCTATGTCTGATTTACTATTAATTATTTGTAATTTTTGTATATTATTGAAGTAAGGAGGTTCCTTGCAATCACGTGCCAAGTTGCCTCTTCTGAACATCTGTAGCAAAGTGACCACTGCTCTCGTTCACTGCTTACTGCGACGGATGTTCTCGCCTTGTCGTTACTTTCGTTGTATGCTTTTGCTAAATTGTTATATTCGTGATGTATGTTGGCTTGAGGTCTTAGTGTTATCGTTCTATGATAACTTGCATTATTTCTCGCTTTATAATTGCTATTGCTTGTTTGTGATTATTCACTTACTACGTTACTCTGGTTAATCGATGGCTGACTGACATTAAATTTGATGTTATGCGTTCAATAATTTTCAGAAACTACTATTAATCTCATCAGATTATCTTTTTTCATATTTCTCCTATTAATAAGTGGCAAGCTCCTTCGGCACTGTATTTAAGTATTTGTCAATGGAGAAGAAATTAATAAGATCGTCAGCGGTCATTTTCACTTTTGCGCCGGTCACCATTTTTCAAGTGCATTCGACGATCTTCCTTATGTATACCTCTTGGCTTCCTATCAGTTAGGGTATACTTTTATACTTTGACAATAACCACTTTCAGATAAGGTTATATCTGATAAGAGCATGCTCTTTTTAAATTTTCATAATTCTTTAGCTCCTCCACTGTAAAATTATTGAACACTTAAACTGCTTTCCAATTAAAAATGATCCGAGGACTAAAGCGAATTTTTCTTTCGGCACATCATTCATCTCCGCTTGCTTTTCGAATAATAACAGATACTCTTCGATATCATTGGTCTTCTCATCGAAATTTGGAAGCTCTAATTTCGGGAATTTACTGGCATAAGGGACATTATTTGCACTAGGAGAACTTTGTGAGGTAGTTACCGCAACATCATGTTGCCTCTGGCGGTCTTCCGCATCCAATTTCATCTTAAGAATTCTTTCCTCTGACTTTCTGGCGCTTTTATCCGCTTCCAGTTTCTTTTCTTCTAGTGCGGCAGCTATTTTCTGTTGTTCCAACTCCTTTTCCATTTGAATCTTTTGTAATTCTATTTCTTTTTCTTTCGCTAATCTATTTTCTTCCATTTCTGCCTCTTTAACTAATCTCTTTTCTTCCATTTCTCTCTCTTTAACTATTTCTCTGTTTTTGGCTCTCTCATCCCTCAGAAAATTAATAGCTTCTTGGCCGGATATTCCTAATGCCTTACACATAGCTACAAGTTCTTCATTAGATGCCATTCTGAAAGTTATATAAATTATCTACACGTCAACTGTCAATTTTTCTAAACGACGAGTCACAAAATTTTAGTGTTACTTTTTCAAATTTTGATGCACCTGATCAACAATTTATCAAATTTTTTTTTTTCCAGTACTAATTTTATTAATATATATATTATATATATATAATAATAATATAAATATATAGTATATATATATATTATATATTATATATATATATATAGTATATATATATATATATACTATTAATTATATATATTATATTATATATATATTATGTATATACTTAAGTAATATGCTAAAAAATTTTTCAAGATCGGTGTAAAAATCTGCTTTTCGGGAACTTAAACCAAAACGAAAACGGAAAAAAGTATAAAAAAATTCCGAAAATCGACTCTTCACAACGTGCGGTTTTTTGGTAAATTTTATAGCTTGCCCTTTATTAATATATATATAATATACTTTATATATATTATACTTATATATATACTATATATATATATATATTGGAGTTGTAGAAGAGGGAGTATATTTAACTTTATAAAAATAAAATATATTAATATCACATAAATAATATAATATTATATATTATAAACTTAATTTGTAAAATATATTTAATGATTATAATTTAAAGATAGATAGATCTCAGTATGTTAAATCAGATGCATATATTCTTTTATATATAAATATATTTTAATACCACTTCAATACTTTAATATGGTAAAATATGATAAACTTTCACTGGCCCTTTCACTCTTTTTTCCAAGCATTTATCTTTAAATTTTTGAAATGTTCTCTCATCTCGTTCGGACCAATCCTAGAAACCATTTGTTTTTGAAGGTAAAACGCACAAATTTTTTGCAGGTTAAACGCACAAAGATATTACTTTAATTAAACATTCACAGCTCTCCCGGACTGTTAATAAGTACAAAGACTGCTTATTGAACTACTTTTGTGCCTTTTGCACACAACAAATTAATAAATGACTGCAACACAAAACTAAGGTATAACAATACTGGGAATAAACACTATCTTGTTGACTACAAGATATCCCGGATTAAGGCACCCACTTTTATCTTATATTGTCAGGTTTATAAATGCGACTTTTGTCTACTTACTCTTCCAAACTTTCGTCAAATCGTGGCCAGGCCAAGACACAACAGTCATCTTAAAACGCTGGATTCCGTTCCTATCATATACAGTAATCTGAGCTCCGTTGAGAATAGGACATGACCTGTGTTACTAAATAATTCTTATTCAAAAAGAAAAACCTACCAACAATGCCCAATGTGGAGATGGAGAAGTATAGTATTAAGGCGCCGAGATCTTTTTGTGGCATGAGTAACATTAAAGACAGCAGTAATTTAATTTACAATTAATATTACCTGGGATGATCTCGGTCCAAATCTAATCCAATACCTTCATAAATAGCTTTTCAACTTCTTAAGGCAAAAAAGTACATCATAATACAATAAATAATCGTCGGTCAATTGACCACATAGTGAAAAATAAAAGTATTTTAATAAAATAATAAATTAAAATCATTTATTAGACGTCTCTAGAATGATTATGCTCAAAAATGATATATCTTACCTTATATATAAGATATATACTATACATATAATATATATATATATTATACTAATATTATATAATAAATATTATATATATATATTATATATAAGATGATAAGAGTAAATAAATAAATATATGAACAAAAAATTATTATTGTTTAAAATATTTAGACAATTACTTTTATGAATCAGAACTTTATATTTACCCAAAATAATTTTAGAAATTAAATAAATGAAAAATGTTTGTTAAATTCGTGTGCCTCAGAATCAGCTGTTTTGATCGACCCGCTTTCGTAATTTAATATTCCGTTGAAGATAGAAGATTAAATTATGAAACATTTATATATTTGTAATCAATATTAAAATAATAAAAATCTGAGCACAAAATATATTTCAAATACTTTATATTTAATATTAAATAATATTATAAAATTAATTTCTTGTAAGAATTGGGGGTCACAATAATAAAAAAATTACCTGGCAACTTCAATGCTTAGACTCATGTGAGTGAGAAGGCGTCTGTTGTGCATCTAATCCGTCATGAAAAACGCACATAAAAAATATCAATTGAAAATATTATTCATCACTTGACAAGATACATCTTGGTTAGGCACATCAGAACATTACTAATAAAAAACATTAAAATTGACTCAGGTGACAAAAATATAAATTAAAATATAATATTTACACTTAATAACATAAATATATGCTAGCTTGTATGAACGACTAACATTACTGATTCACCAAACACATTGCAATAGCGGACTTAGGATTTCAGAATGACCCAACCGAATATACATCCCTAAGACCTGTGAGCGAAAGATGGGAGAAGAGTTAGGCAAAAAAATTGATGCGTAGTTTTTATATGAGGTGTATGTATATAGTTTTACCTAGCTGATCCAATGACAGATAGCAGAAAATAGAAAGACTCAAATATCATTTACAGTTTCACCTGAAATCAGAAAGACAAATAGCATTAGATATAACAGAACTGAATGGTGCGGGATTTCACCACCCTGCTACGAAAGCAGGAAAAACATATTAAATAAACTAGCTCAATGAAAACGAAGAAAAGGCAAATATCGCATTGAGAATCCGCTTCCTGTATTGCAAAATAACGCTTTTTCTATTTAAACTATATAATTATATATATATATTATTATATATATATATATATATATATACATATATATATATGTATATATATATTATATATATATATATTATAATATATAATATAATATATATAGTATATTATATATAATATATATACCTTATTAATAATATATATATATTATATATATATATAATTAACATTTAATCTTATATATAATATTATATATAGTATTAAATATATTATATATATATTATATATATAATATATTTTATATATACTATATATATTATTAATATATAGTATATATTATAATATATTATAATATATATATAATTTTTTTTATACTATATCTAATTACGTTCGAGTCCAATGTCAATATATTTTACTATACACAAAAAATGATAATAATAATAACTAGCATTGATATTATGAATAATTATTGATAATAATAATAATAATAATCAATAATAATAATTAATAATATAATAATAATAATAATATAATAATAATAATTTAATGATAGTAATAAAAAATTAATAGTTAATTATAATAATCATGAACAATAATAATAATAAGGCAAATTCAATTATTGGTTGAACATCAAAGCACGTTAATTCCATCTATATAGTCAAAGCCTTACCAGACAAATGATGTTCTTGTTTCTTCCAATATTTAGTATACACAGTTTTAAAAGCTATATTAATTTTTATATATATATATATATTAATTATATATATATATATATATATAAATATATTATTATATATACTATAAACTATATATATATATATATAATATATAGCTTTCTATACTATTATATATATATTTATATAAGGTGATTAGACGTGGGCGGCATAGAACTACAATGTATTGTATAGGAGGATTATCCTAAACATTCACGGCGGAAAATGACTTTATGAATAAAATTTATACATAGCATGTACTTCGTATTACATTATAATGTTGCTATTGCAAAGGTTTTTAATAATAATGATGGTAATACTAATAATGCTGTTAAAAATAATTCTAATATGCATGTTGATTATATATTTTTTAATAAAGTAGATGAAATCCAGAGGTTGTACAAAATGCGGAAGTGGACTGTTTAGAGAGCATGCCCAGTGAGTTGCCTTCTATCACTTTTCTGAGCTCAAAAAGTAAGCAATGCACATGTGCCGTTGCTAGTAAAGTTGACGAAGCAATAGACGACACAAACACTGGCCATGCTATGGACATGAAGCTATACAAAGCATTTGATATTTTAAATAAGAAAGAATATCTAGTTGGTACGGAATCGGAAATCAATATTTGTGTTGCAAGTGCAAGTGATAAGCGTAATACCCCTATTGGTTATATTCTGGCAGCTAATGATACAAAAATTAATATATATATATATATATATATATATATATATATATATATATATATATATATATATATATATATATATATATTATATATATATATATATATATATTAGTATTAAAGATTTAAAAATAGACATTGGGTTAAAAAGGTATTTACTGATAAGTTCTATGTCGTTGACCTGAAAATGAATATCTTAGGTTTATCATTTCTTAAGAAATATGGTTTTGGAAGAAGCGCAAAATTAATAATTAAGTAATTTTAAGACAATACTGTAAAATAATAATGATAGCCATTTGAAACATTTGCATGTGCATGTGTACTTCACCGAGACAAACTGTCTCACTTTTGTTTCTCTCCCCATTAGTCCAATCTTTACTCTTAAATATTATTCGGCCAAACTCCAGATTAGGGGCACAGATATATCTTGAAAAGTATGACACTTACAGAAAAACCAATTACATATTTGGAATCAGCGTATAAAGCTTATTACCAGCATGTAAAAAAAATAGCGGGGCTCGAGCCGTTTAGTTTCCCATATAATATATATATATAATATATATATAATCATATATATATATATATATATTATATATATATGATATAATTATATACTTATATATATATATTACATAATATATATATATATATATATATAATATATATATATATATAGAAGCTAGCTTTTAGTAAGGCCAGCGTTTTTCCTGAGGCACTTTCTAGCACCTAGCAGGTGTCAACTACCATCCTGCGGATCCTGGGTACTTTTCATGTCTGGCGTACTACCCTTGGGTAGTAAACTGGGGTACTACCCATATTCATGTACGTTCGCCAGGTACTTTAGGCCTAAATGTACGTGTGAGTCTCTGTTGCTTTCATGAGCGTTTTCCACTCCTACCCCCTTTGTTCTTCCCTACCCTCCTTTATTCTAGCCACCTATGCTATGACGTCACCACCGAGCTACTTTCATGTACGTTCCTGAGTGCTCATATACGTCCGTGAGTGAACATGAGCGTTTTTCACTCTACCCCATCTGCTAGCTAACCCATATACATGGCGTAGCCACGTACATGAGTTAGTGGTACGTGGCTGAGTGCTAATGTACGTGGTGTAGCCACTTACTCTCATGAAAGTAGCTGAGGTACTTTCATGAAAGTGGCTGAGCCTACCCCCCCTCTGCTAGCCTAACCCCTGTACGTGGCATACCCACGTACATGGGTTAGTGGTACTCATGTACGTGGCATAGCCACGTACTTTCATGAAAGTAGCTCAGCTACTTTCATGAGTCTCAGCTACCCTACCCCCTTTTCTATCACTCTCAGTGCTCAGTGTTTATGCCGTTCATGTACTTTTCTGAGCTACCATACCCCCTTTGCTAGCTAACCATGTACGTGGCGTAGTCACGTACAAGGGTTAGTGGTACTTTCATCTACTTTCATGAAAATAGTTGAGCCTCAGCTATGACGTCACACTTAGCGTTTGTTGTTGCGAACTGCTTCCCGCGCCGTGGGGGACCCGCCTCCGCGTAATCCGCGTGCGCGAGCGCCGGTCACGTGTACTGAGCCGGGTAGTATACTCCGGTCGCGTGAAATTATTCATATGACGTGCTCGCTAATACATGAGTATTATGAGTCACCCTCCCACCACTTAAACCACAACATAGAGGGCACAAAATTTTATTTATAGAAACTAAGCAGTGTTTCCTAATAAGAAAAAGAAGTATAAAAACAAGATAAAGAAGAAGAATAGAAAGAAGATAAAGAAGAAGGAGGAAAAAGAAGAAGTATAAAAAGATAAGAAGAATTTGGTCTTTACGATCAAAATTAAAATTTATACAATTTGCTCTTATCTAATAAGATAACACCAATATATATATATATATATATAATATATATATAATACTTTATATGTATAATTATATAATACTAATCAGTTATTATATATATATATTAAATATACTATTATATATATATATATATTATATATTTATATCATTGAATAATGTTAATAATAAGCTGAACCATAACAACAACAACAACAACGTCGAGAAAACAATACCGAGACCAACAACAACAACAAACAGAACATGCTGAAATGCGAGGTGGGTGTTAAGAAGAACTTCACTAAAGCTGTTAATAAGAGTTACTATTTATATAATATATATAATATATATATTATATAGTATATATAATAAATAGTATAGTATATAAATACTCTATAAATATATTATAGTATCTATATATATTATTACTTATTACTTTTTCACTTTAAATACGTTTTCATTTCCGGGTACTTAAAACGTAAGAAATGCTCGTTGTTTGCGTTGTTTTGTCAAACTTACGCAACAATCGTAAGAGTTTCCTGTAATTCTGAAGTTGCCAAATTTAAACAAGGGTGGAGGGGTGAAATATTTTTATGGCCAAATCGATCAATTTTTTTCTGATTCTATATCCAAAACCACTGGATCCATCACAAAGCAAAAGGCTGATCCCAATGTTTGTAAACAAAAGTAACTTTTATGTGAAATTAAGCTCGTTTATGAGCGAATATTGTGAGATTTTGGGGTAAATCAATCTATCTAAAGTAAAAGGGGCGCCAGTCTCTTAGAGAGAGTTTATTGATATTGAAATGATTTCTACTTATATATATATACTAATAATATATATATATATAATACTATATATATATATATATATAATATATTGTATAATTATATATAATAATATATTATATTTATTATTCTATATTATTATTATATATAATATATATATATTATATATATTATTATTATAATACTATATATATATATATATATATACTAATATATATAATGGGAGGAGTATTTTAACAAGGATTGATGATGGATTCATCGATATCGAGACGATTATGAGCTGAAACGGTATCTTGCTACAAAGGAAATATATATATATTATATATATATAAATATTATATATATTATATCGTATATATTATATATATTATATATATATATATCTATATATATATAATATATATATAGATATATATATATATATATATATATATATATATATAATATATATAATATTATTATAATAGTATATATATATATACTTATTATATTTATATATATATATATATAATATAGTATTATATATCCCATGTACCATATATATTATATATATATATATATGTATATATATTATATATAATATAATATAATATATATATATTATATATCTATATATATATATAATATATATATATAATTATATATATTTAATATATATATATAGTTTTTGCCTAACCTTAATTAGGTATTTGCAATATATGGGAAGTCCGAATAGTGGTAGATATCTCCAATTTTGAGGATTCGGCCCCTTTCATCGGACCAACATCCTTTTAATACGATTGCTCTCAATTTACATGACACCGTCTGTCCGTGGGAGGGGGTGCATAAATAATATAATATATATATTATATACTTATATATATATATATATATATATATATATTATATATATAATAATATTATATATATATATTTATATATTATATACTATATATAAACTTTCTTACTTAGACTCGTTACAAGGTTACCGGTGCACCGTCAGAAGCACTTCCAAGTTTTGTATAATATGTAATGAAATTTGTACTGTGAACTCTAGTGAAATTTTTTGGAATTACCGCTTGGATTCTGGCAACACGGAATTTGTCTTTTTAAAGTAAACTTCAAGTATCCACAATATCTTCATCAAATATAAACCCATTCGAATGGACTATGATAACGTCGACATTTAACCAAGTTCTCTAGCGAATCTAACCATGTTGACCAAATCGTTTACTTACTTATATTTCTAACATAGCTCGCATTTTTTCAGGTTGACGATCATTAATAAAGTCACTCACTATTTATGTTTCTGTGTACAGGAAACATTCACTTCTAAAAAAACAGTTTTCAATGACACTACATGTCCATAAGTCAATAAGGCGGGTTGATGCGCAATATCAGCACCCATGCAGCGGTTCCACCCCACCCTCTCCCGTCCCTGTATTTAACTGATTTAAGACTTTATATGTACCCCGCTTCTGTTACGCTCCACGTGGCCTTGAGGAACACATTTTCATGAAAAACTTCGTATTCCACCGCCCGTAAATAATATATATAATAATAATATAATATAAATATAATAATAATGAATAATAAATAATCAATAATAATATAATGTAATAAATAATACTAATAATAATTAATAATAATTAATAATAATAATAGAGATTCTTTAACTAGAGCCAGGATATCGGCCACGTATTAACTTGCACAGAATGAGGGATATTTGTACTGGGGGCGGTGAGGTACCAGAATAAATCAATACTGCTATCGATCTACTTAATGTATGTATTGCATCAAACATTAACTAGGAAGGGCTTCAGCAGTTCAATAATACATACATGACCTTCGCTTGATAATATAATGTTATAGCATCTTAGTTAGTTGGTAGAGAGACGGATAGTCAGTAGTTAGTAATCTGAGAATACACCGATGTGAAGTTTAATTTTATTAAAATATATCACCCCTTCTATTCATCGTATACATCTTATATTATCACATTACTTCTTACCTAAGCTTACTTTAACCACTCGGAACATTTAAATTGTTTACGCATTTAATAATAATAATAATAATAATAATAATAATGAATAATAATAATAATATATAATAATAGACTAATAATAATAATATTAAGTATAAATACATAATAAAATAATATAATAGAAGTGGATTAATATAAAATAATAATATAATAATAATTATATAATATTAATAATATAATAAAATAATAAAATAAATAATAATTAAGAATTAATAATAATAAAAAGTAAAATAATATAAAATGTTTTCCCACTGCACAAGATTCAAACGATGAAGCTAGATCTTTAAACTATCTTAGAATCGTATCATAGTGAATTGACACACATCCCACGAAAGGAGGCTGTGATTGGTTCATTTACAACCAAATCCACAGTGAGATAATCCGTGATAAACGGTATATGTACACAAGAGGCCCCAAAAAATAGCATAGCTGAAGAAGAAGAAGAAAGTAAGAGAAGAAGCAAAGAAAATGGTAAGAGAAGAAGAAGAAGAACGAAGAAGAAGAGAAGAAGAGCGGAATGAAGAGAAGAAGAGAAGAAGAAGGAAGAAGAAGAAAGAAGAAGAAGAAGAAGAAGAGAAGATTAAGCCAGATGAGTCAACGATTGCTCGGTTCTTGGAGCCTGAGTAGGGATCCAGGACTAAGTTGTGGGCTCTCAGTGACTGGATCTTGATCGAAGACAAGATTGGAAGTTCTCGCTCCAGACGCAGAATCTGGGTCACATGCGCATTAAACCCCGACGCGGGAGCGCGGCGCGGGACACAGACGCATGCTGCATCGCAGGCCAATATGTACTACGAGAGGCGCGCGAAACTATTTTACGGGGGTTTTGCGCTATATGTTCATCTTTACAGTAGAGTCATCAAAATTTTTGTTTTGTGAAGAATATTTCAATACCAAACATATTTTTACTGACCATTAAATCGTACAGGCAAGCTAGCGAAAAGTGCCAGGAGGATCCCATCCCACCCCTTCGTGGCGAGACAGTTCTGTTATACTGCTTTTATCCTGCCTCTAAACCATGCTTTCTGTCATAACATCCATATTCATCGTCTTATAAGATTGGGATATATATAATATATAATATATATATTAATTATATATATATATTATATATATATATATATATATTAATATATATATATATCATATATATATTATATATTTTATATATATTACTATTATATATATATAATATAATACAGGGCGTATCCGGTGAGTGCAAGGAGGGCCATGTACCTTCCGCAAATTGTTTTGACACTAAAAATTTTAAGTAATATCATATCCGTTATAATATAAAGTGCAGAGGTTATAAATTTTAAATTAACTTTATATAATTCGTCGCTGTCAGGAACAAATCTCGTACGTCCTTTAGTTAAAACTTACAGGAGAAAGAGGAAAACGTCATAATTTTTAGACTATATATATACTTATACGTATATATATAATATATAAATATATATATATAAATATATATATTATTATTATTATATAAATATTATATATTTACTATATATATATATATATATATATATATATATATATAATATATATATTATTCAATATATTATATAATGTAAAATCTGTCTTGAATTTCTGCTCTCTCTCTCCTCTCTCTCTCTCTCTCCTGCTCTTCTCTCTCTCTCTCTCTCTCTCTCTCATCTCTCTCTCTCACTATTTCTCTCTCTCTCTCCTCTCTCTCTCTCTCTCTCTCTTCTCTCTCTCTCTCTCTCTCCTTCTCTGCTCTTCTCTCTCTCTCTCTCTCTCTCAGCATTAATTACTAATGAGATAAGGTGTCTGTGTAAAGCTATCGATCTGTTGTTTTAAGGGTATAATATCAAGTTGCTAGTGAACATTTATAGTTTTGTACTTTTGTGTTTAACATTTTTTGCTCTTGCTGCTGTCCAACTTAAAATATAAAAAAAAATATATGAAAAGAAATAGAACATATATTAGAGATTTATTCCACAAAAAACAAGTAAAGCATTTATCCTGGTTTAGTAAAGTTTCTTCTTTATTTCAAAGAGTGAGAGTTCTTCGGACTCGAAGAGATCAGTTTTTCTCCTGGAAACTTTATAACTGGGAATAATCCAGCTGAAAAATCTCAGTAGACGGTGATGTTTTTCCTTCACAAGCGTCTATAAGTCAGGCTCAATCAACGAATACAGTAAGGATTGTTCATCTCAATGACATTGGCAATTTCATAAGTACGGTATATAGCAAATAAGCATAGGAGCCGGTATTTAGCAATGAGGAAAAACCAGATTCAAAATATATATTTCCTGATCAGAAGGCAAAGGATTCTGGAAATATATTGTTTCAGAAAGTGGGCTGTGGATGAGCATTAAGTGGTTTTAAGCTTACTTGATTAAAAACGTATGGGTTTATTGCTCAAATTGTTTATTGTAATAAACAAAAGAAGGTAAAGGAAACACCAGGAATTGAGTGTTTTTGTCTCGAGACCGTATTCAAACTTAAAGAAAGCCATTGAATCTTTCAAAAATACACTAGGCAAATAAATATCACAAAGAATCGGTAAAAAAGAGATTTGATGTAGAAAAGCAGGTTCAAAGAAAAATCGACAGCATCGGCAAACAGATTGACGGTCAGAAGAAAATGAAGGCCAAAGACAGTAAAAAGCGACTAATTTCAATTGTTGAAACAATTCGATTCCTGTGGTTAAGCAGAATACTATCGGTTTACGTGGAGACATCATGACTCGGGGCTCGAATCGAATTCTCTTGTGACATCGTGGAAACGATGCAATTTTCGGAGATCATTTTTAAAATATCGTGCCAATTTGCTGGGAGACCATACTCTTTCAGAACTATTAAAAACTATGCTAAGAAATGCCATGTATACCAGTTCCACAGTCCAAAATGTCCTTATTCAGTCATTTGCGCATCTCATTCAACAGTAATAGGGTTGTTAAATTTTGGAATCAATTGTCACAGGAGGTTGTCGAGTGCGACTCGATTGCAACATTTTAAGAAAGGATTGGATAGGTATATGGATGGTTTGGGTATCATATCGTATCTCTTGATTAAGCCAAACTGCAGCGTTTTAGTTACCAGTAGTTATCTAGGTAAATATGCATTCGTTACTATAAAGTTATTAAAAGCTTGTGGTGTGGTTGCATGTACTTTATTTAGCTATAGTTTTTTTTTAGCTGGTAACTTTGCGTATACTATGTAAGTTATTGACAAGCTCTAGGGTGCTTTGTGGATTTGCATGAATATGTTTTAGATTTTGTGAATAACTATAGTAAGTTAATTAGACAAGCCGTAGGGCTTTTGGATGTTGCATGAACATGTTTGTTTGGTGATTTTGTTATTCGGCTTGAGCTGGGACAGTTTCCGATAGGCCATGTGGCTTCTTACCTGTCTTTTTATTTACTAATGTATCTAATATATATTTGATAGATTTTCTGCATTATTCGTAGCTATTCTGCTCGATTAATTATCGAATTACTTTCGATATTTATTTTTAAAAAAATATTGATTATAGATACATTGATAGTTATTTGACTATCGGGCATCCTGTCTACAACGTTGCAGACAATATTATAAGTGCACTTGAGAAAATTTATATTAGGCTTGCTGTGTATATTTCTGTATTTGTATTAAGACCTGCTGTGTATATTCGTTTACCGAGATTTCAGGACAGGTTGTAGATAATTTTATCTTCTATTTTTTAATAATTTTTCTGTTGATCATTTTGTTTTTTTCTCATATTTTAATGAAAAGGTATTAATGTAGTACCATTCCTACCTTTGCGGTAGGGTTGGCCGACGCACCAGGTGCGGTGCGGTGCGGTGCGTGGTGCGCTCATTTTGGTGTGGTGCGGTGCGGTGCGCAGCAAAATTTCAGCGGCCTGGTGCGGTGCGGTGTGGTGCGGAAGAAAAAATAAAAGTGCGGTGCGGTGTGGAGCACGAGAAAAATTAACGGTGCGGTGTGGTGCGGTGCCTGGCGCGGGCCATTAAATCGCACGGCACCGCACCGGACCAATTACCTGGCAAATTATCTAAAAAGAAAAATTGAGTTGGATATATATATATATATATATATATATACATATATATATATAATTATATATATATATATATATATATATATATATTATATTATAATATTAACTTAAAACAATATTAACTAAAATAAAACTATAGATACAAATACATTTATATTAAAACCTCAAACTAATTTTATTATATTATGCAGAGTGTTATTGGCTACTTAGATTATCTGAGCGAATAATGTAGGAAGGCACAGGTTTCTAGAAACAGTTCATTGTTAGGAAAGGAGGAAAATTTAAATGTAGATCACTTACGTTTTAGTGCAAACACGCTTAGCCACGTTGATATTTCCTATTCAGGGCTCTGCCGGTTAACGTAGTGATAGCTGTAAACAAATAGTTTTCCATTTAAGATGTTTATTGTACATCCATACATTAATGGTACAATAACAAATGTAACAAAACCATAAATTTAGAGGAGAGAAAGATCTCAATATCGTCTCTCCCATCATTTTCTAATGCTGATATCTGACGGATCTTGTGTTGTTCACTCAATATAGAAACAGAATTTTCTTTATATTGGCACCAGCCTCTCTCATGACACAGTAAATATCATCTTGGGACAGGTTCCATTTCGCCAACATTTCATTAAATACATCACTGAAATATTCACCTGTATAACGTTCAGTGAGAAGTTCAGAGCGCAACTGAAAATCTGATATATTATATAATATATATATATATATAGTTATATATATATTATATTATATTATATATATATTATATATATTATAATGATATATTTATATATATAATTATGAGATAATTATTGAGCTCCTGATTCAGAAAAAAGATCAGTAAGCACAGACAACAACAACTGGACACTTTAAATAAGAAAAGTGAAGGAAAAGAGAAAAACTTGTACCAATAATTGAACTATACGTTTATGTGACCAGCAAGGTCCTGCATTAAGGGGCTCAAGTGACTGGGCGTATTGAATTATCAACTCCAGCTGAAAATGACGAAAATTTAAGAAGCCTTCTTAGGTTTCGAGGAAATGGAGGTGACCAGGTTTTAAAGAACCACATTACTTCTATCCGTCCAAAAATTTATCAATAGTGTACGGAGTCCGATTGATACAGAATTGAAATCATACAGTCATTTAGTCAGCATATTATACAAAGGAAATAGTAGAAGAAATTAATTAAAAACATTTTTTTCAGTATTAGCTGATGAAACAATGGATATTTCAGAATACAGAACAGTTATTCACTTTGTGTAAGGTACGCGATTGGTAGGTGATGGAGGTGATACTCCTTTTACTTTAAAAAGAGTATTTTTTATCTTTGTTCCAGGTTTATGATATCCCAGGGAAAGCGTTGACAAATGTAATTTTGGAGAGACTCGGCTATCTTGGTTTTAAAACTCGAAAATTTAAGAGCAAAGGATATGATGGAGCCTCTTCCATAAGAGGCGAATTCCGAGGAGTGCAATCCTGTTATCTCGTCATGAGATCCTAAAGCTCTATACATATTGTGTAGCTCAATAGGTTTTTTAAATCTATTGCCTCTCAGACTCTTCTAAAATTCAGACAATTCGTACCCACATAGGATAGTCTATCTGAAAATAGCTACTTTTGGCCCATGAAATTTTAGGCGCGCACCAAACATCTGTAACGATAAAATAAAAAGAGTTTTTCTGTAACCAAGATAACAGGGATCCAAAGCATCTGTTGCGAGGACCAGTATGGTTGTGAACGGCATGAAGCGGCTTTTCCTTTTTAAAGAAACTCTTGAGCCAATTCTTTGCACGTCATTGGAAGAAGATTCAAAGAATGGCCGTTGTGAATTACACAGAAGCTACTTCGTTTGTTAAATTCATCAGTAATTTGAATTTTATAATAACATTATTACGTTTTAAGTAATTTTTACTTAATAACCTAAACCTTGTCAAAACAATTACAGTGTCCATTTGAACATTTGTCAGTGCAAATAAACTTAGTGAAAGACATTATTACTTCTCGAAACAAGATAACAAATTGCAGGCACAACAGAGTTTAAAACATATTCACCACGAGCAAAATGTAAGCGAACCAGCTTAGGTATTTAGAATAACAATTTCAGAATACGAAAGGTTCCAGGAAACAACCGTTGTAATGTTCCTACATCAGATCGCTAATCATATTACCGCATCTCAGTTTTATTATTCCGTTTTATTGATGATCTGATTTCTTCATTGACTGATCGAAAGAAACACTGAAAACCACTATCATTTCACTTCACAGTATATTTTACCAGAAAGTACAATGTACCTTAGTAAGCATATTAGAAAAAAAAAAGCAATCTCTTTCATAACAGGGACGACCTTCCAGACCTCACGAGATACACTAAAAGGCAGAGTGGTGTCTCTGCAGCGTAAATGCCTGTTAGAAAATGAAAAAACCAAAAACTGCGCGATCGGATTGCTCTTGGATGTGTGACAACGAGGGAGGTTTTCCTAACATTTGCTACTCTCCTGAAATATCTTCAGCATACTTTTGCCGATACACCTCAACAGTAGGGAAAGAACCTTTTCGACATTTAAGTGCATTCTTGAAAATTTTCACACGATCTAATAGTGTTGGAGAGGATCCGATTTTTCAGGTCATTGCTTTGACTGTTCAAGTTCATCGAAGCATCTCAGAACAGAAGTCAAGCTAATGAAAATATTTTGATCACCTCATCAAAAGATTCAGGAAGCTGAATTAGACTCTTAGTAAAAGGATGGCTAAGTTCTTATTGAGAATTATATAGTATATATAGTATATATATATATATATTATTTTTATATATATATTTATAATATAATATATATAACTAGTTATATATATCTATATATATTATATATATATTATATAGTATATATATTATACATAATATATATAATATATATAATATATTATATACTTTTCTCTCTATATATACTATATATATATATAGATATATATATATATATATATAATATATTTTATATACTATATATATATAATATATATATTAATATATTATATATATATTTATATTATAATACTTATATTATAATAATACTATATTGGTCTTTCAAAATTGCTGTGTGATTATCATTTATTTTCTGCAATTGTTTTTTTTCTCATGTGCTGTCTGCAGCCTGAATATCAACCGGGTACGCCTTCTATGATTTGATTTCTTAACAGCTTTGGCGCAATTGACCAACTGTATCGAATACTTGAAAGTATCTAGCGAGAGAATAATGTCAGAAGGAATTCAGCAGTAATATAAGCACAAAAGCTAGTTGAGCTTTAGAGCCAATATGACAGAAAAACGAAAACAACATTATAAACTTTAGCAAAAAAATAACTATCAATATCGTTTATTAATTAAGTACATTACTACTTCATATCCTTTCGATTGTATGTATTTTTTTCAGTTTATATCTTTAAAAACGTCTCTGGCAAAAACACCTATAGGTTCATAATTTTTATTTCGCCCAAGATTTAGGGGGGGGGGGCAAGAATGTCCTGACTGTTGTTCGAGAATGTCACAACATTCTAATGTTGATGACTGGACGAACGTTTGAGGGACTTGTTCACTCAAAAAGAAACAGAATTTTCTATATTGGCACCAGCATCTCTCATAACACAGTGAAACATCATCTGGGGAATGGTTCTCCATTACGCCAACATTCCAATTAAAATATGGTCATTGATGCGGTGTTTAAAGCTTTATTGTTTATATTCACCTGTATGACGTTCAAGGAGAGGTTCAGAGCACAGCAAAAAAATTGGCTACTGAAATAATTATCAAGCGGTAGATACTCGGAGAAACAATAGAAATTTGTCGGTTTGAGTTATTTGACCATTCGTCGGTGGAGAAAGTAATTTAGATAATTATTTGATAGAGGTTATTAATTTTTGAAACTTTTAATTTTAAAATTGCCATACATTTTCTTTCAAATAATATTCTTTGTCTGTAGGATTTTCTTTTAGTAGTTGTTGAAAGAGACGATACTTTCGATTAGCCATACCAAAGCCTGAATTTGACACGTGAACGAAACAGAAGATTAACCATTACTATTCATTTCTGAATTTATTACTACAAATGATTTTTCGTTTCAGTGTCCCAATATATTTGTAATTTTTATGTTAGTTGCAAGAGTAAATTGCTTCTTTTCTTAGGTTGGAATTTTGAGACTCCTTTATGGCTCTTTTACTTTCTTTTTTTTCCTTTTACTTGTGTTTGCTGAATGAAATGTATGTTTTAAGAAAGTTCTTACCAGATGCATTAATTCTTCCTTTCCCGGAGAATTAATAACGGGTTTGCAAAGTGTTTACGGGAAACACTACTCGATATAATACTCTCAAAAATCTACACTGATTTTAGTATATAAATGATGTCATTGAGGTTAATATTTTCATTATTTAAACTAAACTTGATATATTAAAACATTCTTACGTATGTCATTATTATTACCATTTTACTTCAATATTATATATTTTAGATATTTTCGGAATTGTTGAATTATAGGCACCACTAGCCTGTTATTACTTGAATTAACCGCCCAAATTTAGTCAACTCAAATTTTCTAATTTACCTTTTACGCACAAACGTTTAGCTTTCTTGAAAATTTCTATAGCCAAGCAGCCAAGTCTTCAAGTCATTTTTTACTCTACGGTTATCTTCCCGCATGTTTCGCTCGAATGCTTATTGCATAAATTTGTATAATACTTTTGCGCGAATTTTACGAAGGTCCAATTTGGTTCACGTCACACATGATGGAGAAGCGCAGCGAAACAAACAGCCTTAACCCAACCACACTTACCACCAAATCGCTCGTCACGCACATACGAAGAAACAACACAGTGTATATATATATATAGTTATATACATTACCTCAATGGGCATTATCCTTCAGAGTACTAACATGCTAACTAAATTACGGAAGAAAGGGTTGTAAGGTACTATTATATGATAATTAACTCATTAGAGGTCGGCTCAGTTGAACATTGTTGTACTTATATTATTGACTTAAATAGTTGTGGATATGAGGTGACTATAGTTATTAGGTTATTATTGTATTATATTATTATATATATATAATTATAGTAGTTTATCAAATCTCTCCGTTCCTTTTCAGACTCCTTTACTACAGTTTTACATCCAAAAGGTGAAAGGTAAGTAGATTAACTGTATAATATTTATGTTCAATCTCTTATGATTTGATCAGATTGATGAAAGGCGGTCTGGAACACTGCAATTATGTGATATCTAGAAGCATCTATGTTCAATTATTTATAATTGCATAGTATGTGAAATTGTAAACAGGTATATTTATTCGTTATTAGTTTTTTATACTTATTCATAATAAGATAATTCATAACTTGCTTCACTACTACTGACCTTTTTAGGACAGCAACATTGAGTTTCTAATAAATAACACCGATCTGAGGAGTTTATCTATAGTATACTATAGCTATGTATATACCCTATATATATATATATTATATATATAAATTTTACCGGGAAAAAGATATATTATTCTCAAGCAGATGGGTTGGAGCCCTATACTCTTTTAAGAATGCTTATGTTTCAAGCAGTCAAGTATACCTGCCAACCCCAGTAATGATAAGTCTATAACTATTCGTATATTCGACCGTAGATAAGTGAGTGACTTTAGTAGGTTATATTTATTATATTAAAAGGCGTAGGCTGGGGGTTTAGAGGAGGTCGAATCGCCCGAAAATTATTAACTATAAGACAAAAGTTTGATGAGCTATTGGTGTGTATGTTCATTCTTTCCAAATATTGTGAAGGCTCTTTTTATTTTCTTTAAGTGATGTAAGTATAAAAAATAATTTAATAAGCCGAAATGGAGCACTTAGTATTAATAGAACTCAGGGGAAAACATTTTTTATGGTCGTAAGATTTCTATTAGGTTTATGTGTGCAGTTGAGTGAAGACCTAAATAGGGTAGAATCTTCTGATCTCTTCCCCCTGGCATTACTATTGAAGGTTGTTATAAGTGATAGAGATAAACGAATTTTTGAGCTAGTGGGCCACACGGTCCTCAGATTGCTGCGTGCGCAGCAATGAAGAATAATCTTTAGAAGTACTCTCTCTCTCAAAGCTAACTCCGAAACACTCTACAAGAGGCTACTTCATGTGTGTGTATGTTGACATTTCCATGTCGGATGTCTTCTGTAGGCTGCTTTGGTAGCCTCCAACACTTTATAGACCTTGATCTGCGACAAGAGAAAAACTATTTGGGCACCGATAATATTTATATAATACTTCACACAAATTCTCGAAAACTATTATTCTAAATTAGTGATGAACGATTGATGAGTAGTCACTTGCCTAGTCTCGTGATTATTGCGAGACAAAATAAAAGAATAGGTGTGTGACGCGAAGCGCAAGTTTGATGTTACTCGATAGATCTTGTGTTTATGAGTGTGTATTTGAGTCTCTCTCACAATTGTTCGAAAAACTTTGATGAGTTTAAGATTGATTTCCTGCCAATCAAATATAAAGAATCGCTCCTTATCCTCGCCACCTCAAATCGCGAGCATATTGATGTTGAAATTCTTGTTCCAAGTCTGTCGGAGCGTCAACATAGTTTATAAGTGGGCTTAGTGTTTGCTACTATTCGTTTCCAGACGT
This sequence comes from Trachelipus rathkii, assembly GCA_015478945.1. Classification (NCBI taxonomy): domain Eukaryota; kingdom Metazoa; phylum Arthropoda; class Malacostraca; order Isopoda; family Trachelipodidae; genus Trachelipus; species Trachelipus rathkii. Next base: position 1,719 of record JABUQX010074749.1, on the reverse strand, counting down.
GCTATCCCCTCTCTCTTACTTTTTCGATATTTAATCGTGGTGTTACATTTTATACACCTGTTATTAGTGTCTTCGACATTAATTGAGTCTTAGTACTTAGAGCAACCGCTCTGATCTGGCCGTCCACCTCCAAAAGTAGTTACGACGATTCGTCGCTTTCTCAATATTCTCATTTGTTCCGCTCCACTTCATTAACAAAATTCACACTGAAATTTTTCAGAGTAGCATTTAAGGAAGTTGGTCACACAAAATTGCAACTCAGAGATTTGGCTTATACTCTCTCTCTCAATGAAGAAATGAATACGGCACGCTCCGCCATGTCCAGTGCAATCAAACTTTACGGCATCTATATTAAGCCATCGAATTTCATCCGTTGCCAATAAAATTCTACTCTAACTAACTACTTGATACTATGTGTTTGCTAGAAAAACATATTTGATCATAATAAAGATACATAGTCACTCGCGCATTATTTTAGGATATTTTTTCAGCAGATATCTCTATATAACACATGTTGTACACTATAGCCACAAAGATGCACAATCTTTATGATATTACACTACATGAAAACCGTACCCAATATCACTACTAGTTGTTTCTCACAATTTCCCTAACTATCATAGACAAGTAAAGAGCTTACAGCAAACTCTCAATACTTTATAAACGACATCGAGTTATTCAATAAGTTTTATTAAATTAACAGATGCAGGGAATAATGAATTCCACTGGGTTCTTGCGACATTTTCTGAAGATGGTTTCTATTTTACGGGTTTGTGTTTTCATGTTCCAATCTTTCTGAAAGCAATGCATTTCTTAATATATGAGTTTTTCGTAACCTAATTTTTTCGAATAATGCGATATTCATTTAAATTCCCCAAACTCTAGGGTCAGGTATATTGATTCTAGATATGGAGATATACAGCAAATTGTAAATAGAGAAAATGATTAATAATTTTTCTCAGCAAATTAGAGGGGAAATAAAAGCATGGGCTGAAACATTCTATTAATTAAAAGTAGAACGAATATGATAACTAATATACATAAGTTAACACTCAAAATGCGCATAAATAAGTAAGTGAAAAACAGGACGTAATATATAAATAAATATTATAAAAACGTTTATAGGTTATGTTTATATAGATTTTGATTATTTTAAGCGCTATATTACAGCTATATAGGAATAATGATTATCTTAAATCGAGAAAGAGACTAGAATGAGAGATAAGTACTATATATATAGCTAGATATGATATGAGAGATATTAATAGTATACAGAGATTATAGTGATAATAACTTAAATTGTAAATAGCAAAGAACAAACATGTGGGACACAGAAGACTGAAATGGGATAGCATGAGATTATACTTTTTTGTGCATCTGATATATAGCTTACGAGACTGGAGAGATGAGGAAGATGAGATATGTAAGATGAGCGGAATAGATATATATAAATAGATGAATATATAGATATATGTAACGATGGATAGATATATAGAGTTTATTAGAGTGTAATCTAGGAGAATATATATTCTTTACACGTAATATATATCATATAGATATATATTATGTATATCAGAGAGATAATAATATAATTATTTATGATATATATACTTATATATAGAATATATACCCAGAGAGATTTATAGAGTGAGATGAGAGATTTAATATATATGAATAAGTGTGATAAGAATCAATTTTTATTACTCTATTATATATATA
>JABUQX010074748.1:17500-32059 GCA_015478945.1 Trachelipus rathkii | reverse complement strand
TACTCCATGCAACGCTCACACAGCACACTGCAACAGGCTCGGTCCAACGAGTACCTGAAAACAGGTAGGGATCACGGGAATATACGCTTTCCTGCGGAGGAGGGCCCGGATATTAATCCCCAGTGAGCATGTTGGAGGATGTGGGTAGGCCATGTTCGATAGCCCATCTATCCGTGAAATTTGCTCTACGTTCCACACTCAGGGAGTTTGCAATACGCTTTTGACAACAATCCCGCAGGGAGCCATCTCCCAAGAGACCGAGATTAAGGCCTAGCGGGTTGTGCTAGTCATTTTCCTTTTCGTTGATGCACGAAATCATCTTGAGTGGAGTGAAATTGGAAGGGCCCAGTAATACTATACCACACCCACAAAGGTATATATAGATATATAGTATAGTGTATATATATAATAGGTTATTTATATATATTAATTACTAAAATATATATATTATAATATTAATTATATATATATACTCTATATATATATATATATATATATAATATATAATTTATATTTATTATAATTATATTAACTAATATACTATATTTTTTATATTATAAATATATTAGTGATATATATTACATATATTATTTTCAATATATCTAATTATTAATATTGCAATAATTATTATTGACTATTATAGTACGTACAATTGATTACTGAGGTTTAAATTCGTTCCGATTAGTGGATGCTCGATTCTAATGACTCAATTTGTTGTAACCAAATCAATTTTTTCATAAATTAACTTTTGAATGCGATTAATCCTCATCGGTACACAGCCACCCAAAAATCCACACACTCTCAGTATAAGTTATATTTATCAGTTAATCTGTTTATCTATTAAATATAATTATAAAATTGTTTTCAATTATATAATAATTATTATATAAGAAAAATTATTTAAATATATTTAATCAAGTCCAAGTTCAAAGTATGTAGCTTGAGTACCAAAATTTAGTTCTTTATAATAACGATCTATTTACATACTGTCTATTATCAGACACTTACAGGCTTAACTTAATACTATCTATCACTGTTTTTTCCTTTTTTCGTGCGCACGTCTCTTTCTACTCACCTACATACTGCATTAGGCCCGTTTCAATAGAAATAAACCCCTGTCAAGAAGTTCCGGTGTTCTCCCTCCCTTTCGAGCAAAATCTTTACGCGAAATACGATAGGCCGAGCCTGTTTGATATTAATAGCTTCCGCGTATGCGGTACTACCCAGTTGCAAGTTAGCGGGCTCGATACCTTCAGAATTTGGCTTACGCAATACTGCAAAAGACAAAAAAATCGACCCGAAGTCATAACTCGGTATCTGGGAACATCTCGAAAGATTGGTGCATCTCGTTGTACAAGGATACCTCAAATCACTCACTTCACCATCACTCATCACTCACTCCTCACACAGCCTTACTCCTCCACTCACTCATACTCAACTCACTCACTCACTCACCACTCACTCACCCAGTAAACGTCACTCACTCACTCACTCTCACTCACTCATCTCACTCACTAACTCACTCACTCACTCATCCACCATCATCTCACTTCTAATCTGCACTTACTCACCCACTCACTGAGTCATCTCACTCACTCACTCACTCTACTCACTTCACAACTCATCGTCTCACTCAATAAGGAGATCGTTTTCCCGTCACTCACTCACTCACTCACTCACTCACTCCACCCATCCTCACTGCACTTCGACTACATCACTCACTCACTACTGCTCATCTACCTCACTACAATCACTCTACTATTCAACTGCATTTCACTTCACTCCAGCCTCACTCACTCAACTCACTCATACTCTCACTCACTCACTCACTCACTCACTCACTCACTCACTTCACTCACTCACTTCACTCAACTCACTCACTCACTCACTCTAACTTCAACTCACTACAAAAATAAACACACCTTCACTCACTCACTCACTCACTCACTCACTTCACTCATTCATCACTATCATCACTCACTCACTCATACTCCTGACTCACTCACTCACTTACACTCACTCTATCTCTGATTACTTTACTTCACTCTCTCATTCACTCACTCACTCACTCACGTCATCTTACTTACTCACTCACTTACACTCACTCATTCACTCACTCATTAGCTCCACTCTCTGATTAAGGACGAAAGACCCCAAGCGTATTTCTAACTCAATCACTCACTCACATAAACTCAATCACTCTCGCACTCACCACCTCGCTCCCACACTCAACTCATCACTCCCTCACTACTCACTCACTCCACTCATCACTCACTCACTTACATCACCTCACTCACTCACCTCAACTCACTCTACGATCACATAACTTCACATCACTCACTCACATCCATAACCTTACTCATATACTCACTGCAACACAGTCATCCCTCACTTTCACACTTCACTCACTCCCTGATAATACTTACTTCACACACACAATCACTCATCCACTCACTCATCACTTCCTACTCATTACTTACTTACTTTACTTCACTCACACACACAATCCCTCATTCTCACATTTGCTCACGTCTCTCTCACCAACTCACTCGCTCGCATCATCACTCTAATCCACATCACTCTCACATCTAACTTAACTCACTCACTCACTTCATTCACTCTACTTCAACTCACTCGTAATCATCACTCACTCACTCACTCATCATCATCAAATATTAACTTTGTCTAAAGAAACTCTAACTCAACTCTAACACAACTTCACTCACTCACTACTCACTCACCACACTCACCTCACTCATTACATCATTCAACTTCACTCTCACTCACTTCACTCATCATCACTTCAACTCACTCATCACTCACTCTCACTCACATCACTACTACTCATCATCTCACTCATCACTCACTTCACTCTCTCTCACTCATCTCTCCTCTCTCTCTCTCTCTCTCATATCTCTCTCTTCTCTCTCTCTCTCTCATCTTATATATATATATATTTAATTAATATTTTAAATCACATATATATATTATATTATCATCATTGTATAACTATAGTAATTATTCCATTTATCTCTAAATAAATATAACTCTGCAAGTTGATCTATAGTGAGTTAACTTTAACTTCTATTGTGTATATATATATATATACTAGTTATAATAACCACCATAGTATATATATCACTCTGTGACAGTTAACTCCCCCCGGTAGGTAACGCTTTGTAATCAACTCTCACAGCTCCCTCTCGCATACCCCACATAGCTTGGAGAAGGAAGCCGGTGCTCAAGCAACACCGGAATCGAGGCATGCTATGAGCAATTTCTTAATGTGCGTCATAATATGAAGTAGTCAGCGGAGACCCAAAACCAGCTAACCATTATAGGTAGAATTGTGGTGGAGAAAAGAGAAGATTGAAAGGTATAGATAATAAATTCAAAATGATGGAAAAGGAAGATAACCTTAAAAGATTACATAAGAGTAGACACTGGTCACACTCAGCAGAGCACAGGATGGGGCCGAGGGAATGCACAAAATCCCCTTTACCATTCGTTTTAACACATACGCTATGTTCAAGTTTTCAACAAGGCAGGAACAATAATCAGCCACAACAGAGCATCAAGTTAACACCCATAGTGCTGTATTTCATTGTTCTTAAAAAAGAGATAAACTAATATACGCTATTATATATATATATATTAAATATATTATATAAATTAATATATATAATTTTTAATATATTTTAATATAATAATAAATATAAATAATATAATATATTAATAATATAAATAATATAATTATTATAATACTTAATATAATTATATAATATAATAATAATAATTATAATAATAATATATATATATATATAATTAAATTAAATAATATATTAGGTTATAAATATAAATAATTTATCACGGCCTAACTATAAACACACATATATATATGGTGGGCTATACATGTTAAATTTCTTGTACCTTACAGTAACATACTAGTAATATTTTTAGTATTAAATAATTAATAATAGTTATTATTAATAATAATAATAATAAAAATAATAATAATAATATTATATTGAAATATATATGAAAAGTATAGATATTAACTATAAATAATGAATATAATGAACTACATAATAAAAATAATAAAATATAATAATAATAATAATAATAATAATAATAATAATAATAATAATAATAATAATAATAATAATCGCTATCATATCAAACTATGCATATCGTACAATTGTACTCTAGGTTTAATTTCATAAATGAATAAATTTTCATTGAAAAATGATTTGTGAACAAAGAAATCTGGTAAGAATAAAAATTGTCATTTCATTTTTTCACTCACCATACCAATAAACAAGACGCTTATTCATCAAACAGACAACAGAGAAAAATATGCATAAAGACAAACACACATATATTCAAACATATTGACGGTAGAAAGCTTAAATATGCTTTTGTTTTTTCATTATTTATCATTATTTATATATTTATTATTATTATTATTATTATTATTATTATTATTATTATTATTATTATTATTATGGTAGAAAGCTTAAATACCATTTTGTATTATTATTATTATTATTTCGAGGTGAAATATTATTAGAACGAGTCAACAGGATGAGGTAGATATAAAATAATATGGATAACTCGTGGTTTCTATATATATATATATATATATATCAATATCTTTATATGTGTAATTTGGTTATAATAATTCTTATATATTTAATTATTTGAGCTATATATTTTGTAAAAGGAAATTGGTGGTTTAAATATATAAATTTAAAGCAATAATAATAATAAGGTACACTATATCATATATATTACTATATATACTATTATATCATATATATACTATTATAATTATATATATATTATATATATATTATATATTATATTATACTATATATATATATATATAATATATATATACTATTATGTATATACTTTATTATTTATATAACTATATATAGTATATATATATATAATATATATATATATATAGGGTTGTGAAGAAAAAACGTTTTTTAATTTGTTTTTTTCTTTAAAACAAAAATAGCTTTTGTTTTTTTTATAATAATTACTATTCTATTAGATGTAATATATATAATTAGAGATGTTATAATTTCTCAGTTTACTCAGTCCAAAAATTTACCAATGTACCCTTTCTTAGGCCTAAATATTGAACTATTAAACAAGTTTTATACTATTTTATATCAGTTGTTAATTATATTATATATCTCAAATAACAATGAGATAAATGTACTTCACGTTTATATATGTAGACTTTATATATTATATATATTTATGATATAGGTTGTATATTATAGTGGGCTATCCTTTTAATCATGCAACATAGATAGCGTATATATGAATTATACCTTATAACAAACAGATTAAGCCTATACTATATTATATTCAATGTATTAATATCCCCATATATTCTATATATCATTATATTATGATCAAAAAAAGGATGGTATAACAGGTGAGTTATATCTGGGGGGTTGTCCGCGAGAAGTTTGAGTTATAACTTAGGTATATAGAAGGTGAGTTGTTTCTTCTGTGAGTGTAGAAGCTGTTATTGATTGTTGTATGCAGCAACTTATCGTATCTATAAAGTTATGACCGCTATACTAGGTGTTTGGTGTACGGTAGAGATTGGTATACTGTAATGGTGATAGTTAAATGATTGATTTGTGGTTGGTAAATAGGAAGGAGATGTTGAAGTTGTATCTGATGTTAAATCGGCTCGGGTTTAGCGCGAATATAGTGTATTAGTCGCGTATGCAGCATATCCATTTATGTCTAGTTTTACTCTTAATTGTGGTGAAAGATATAGTTAGTGGGTGACGTATGGATGTCGTCGCGTGATTGTGATGATCATGCGAAGGAAGTGTGGGTAATAAATTTATAAGAGTGAATAATTGTATTTTGATAGTAACAAAGCGTAATAGGATAAGCTTGTAAGAACGCTCTGCAAGTTAATAATCAGTTGAATTAGTTTGAACAAGTTGAAACCTTGAAATAAATTCTGGAAGTTCAAATGGAAGAAAGCTAAATTGTTAGCAGTAGCAAAGATAGTTATGTGGGTGTGCTAAAGTAGGTATTAAGAATGTTAATAACGGTATTATTGTGGTATGTGAAATGAAGAGTGATGCAAGCGTTAATAAAGTATAAAAAGAAATAGGCTATCTAAATGAATGTAACAATAAAGCAAATGATATAAAAGTTTTCTAAAAGTGAATAGTGGGGATGAGGTTATTATTAATTAGAAGGTAATAATTGCTTAGGAAATGTTTATAAAAATGAATTAAATGTTAGAGAATAGAAGAGAGTAAATTGAGATGGTTTTGAGATGAGAGGATGATAATGATATATACGGTACTACAATAGGGTAAATAGGAGTCTTCTGGGAAGGAAGCGCGAAAGGGATTATAGGAATTGAAATAAGGATATGCGATCATAATAGATAATTATGGAGATTGGTTAATTTATAGTTAAATATGAGTTTGTACACACCTCATGGAGTGTAGTTAAGCCTTGGATTCAAGGTGTGAAAGACCAGCTTTGAAGATACCGTGGATTATCTTCTAGGCAGTACGGATTGAATATATAGGTGATACAGACTGCCTCGTTGTGAGTTTGGATTGCGTCAGCAAACAAGGAATAGGGATATATTCTTGGGGATTGAGCCGTCGTCTTAGCAAGACAGGAGGAAATGAGCTAGATGTCTCCTGGAGACCAGTGCCATGCGGACTCCGGCTCGAATTCGGTAAATCCTGCAGCGGTTATTGAGATCGAAAATACTGAGTGAAATGATAAGAACGGAGGCCAGTTGGTGATGATGGATCTTGAAGTTGTGTAATAAAGCGTTTATTGGAGGAGAGTATAGTTTTCGAGGGATTGGAGGAGAGCAGAAAAGTACCTTTTTATAAGGGTAAGAAAGATACAGGGAACTGTAGGAACTATCAGGTAGGTATTGTGTTTATTGACGTGTTGTAGGGAAGATACAATCTTGCTGGTTTATTGGTCGAAAGAGTGCGTTCGAGTGACTGAAGACTTGATTGGTGTAAAGAACACAGGTGATCAGTTTAGAGTAAGTAGTTAGTGAGTATGTGTTGGATAAAATCTTTACATATGAAGCAAATGATAGATGAAATAATTTAGATGAGATAAGGTAAAGATATATAAATTTGTTATTTGGTTATATATGATTTGCAACTAGTAGGTGATGATAGGTTATAATAGGGAAGGTCTTATATGTGCAGGTGTTAGTGATTTTATATGTTGGTGATAGGCTTTATACTGTATAGGAATCATAATGTATGTATATTGATTAAAGTGTATATATGGTGTGATGTATATAATAAAATGGTATAGTCAAAAGTATTTGGTTTTATTAATAGCGTAGTGGATGGCAGTGGGGTTGTGTTTATGTCTCCTTGAGTTATTTCAATTTTGAGTATATGTGAGATATGGTATAGGTTGATAAGAATTTGAAAGCTGTAGGGCGTTGACAGGAAATGGTGTTAGACATGATTGAGTGAATGAGTGGAGGGTTGTCATATATATATCACTACCAGATATATTGCGTAATATTGATATTGTTATTCTTGGATGTGGTCTCAGAATTGTAACTGCAGTTTACCAGAGGATTAGGTTAATTAGTGAGAGATTTGGTAGGGTGTATTGTAAGAAAGGATGAGGGTTTGTAGAAGTAAACAGTAGATGAGGATTGAAGTTTAGGTTGGTGTGAAATGGTTTGTGGATTGAGGATAGTCCCTGCCATCATTGTTGAAATGTATGTTATTATTCCTAGTTGATAAGTAGCCTTTTGATGAGTATTAATATTTATGACTTAAGAAGATTTTTTATGGCTAAGGATAAGATTGATGCATGAGATTAATTAGTAGGTAAAGTTGAAATAGGCAAGAAGGTGGCTGGTGCAATTAAATTTGGTGAATGTAAAAGGGACTACAGTCTTTAGTGCTGCATCACGAGTCGTATACAATGAGGTATTTGTTGTTACTGTGTTATAGATGGGCAGTAGAGATATAGAGATTATAGATATTTGGAATATAATGGAGAGTATAGTACGAGTTCTAAAGAATCAGTGAAATGTGTCAGATGGACAATCTTTAGGGCATGCTAGGTGTGAAAAGATTAGATAAATGAGGAATGAAAACATTTAGATAGAACATTGTGTGTGGTGTGAGAACAGAACGGGGTGAAGGGACGAGTAAGCACATCAATAGAAAGCTTGATCGCTCTCAGATGGTTTTCTGTCATGTTTGCGCATATGGTGATAGATGCATAGTCGGCCGTGGCGTGAGATTCTTTTAAGCAGTGATACAGCATATCAGTAGGCGTATGCTGTCTCGTGTTGAAATACACGACGGGCTGGTGTAGAGTTCAAATGATATAGATAGGTCCTTGCTATTCGGGCAGGTGAAACCGTTCTGAGGCGCTGACGGAGAGGTGCTCATGTGTGGTCTCCACACTGAGTGTGCAAGGGAATGATACCCCTTTACAACTGACTCGTATATCTAACTCTTATGTGAGGTCTCTCGTCTCCTAACGTCCCCCGATTAAGACAAATGTAGCGGTACCTAGAGAAGTGTGGTTTACTGGCGACTGCGACGAGTCACTTATTGCTAATTAATGCGACAAGCCAGAAGAGGAGGTGTGCGAGAGTAGTATTGGTACTGGGCTTTTCCTATCTTGTCGCTTTTGTACATTCATATCTGTTACTGCTTTTCCATGATTTGACGAGCTTTCTTATGATATGCCTTGATTACGGCACAAGCTATCAGCTAGACAGCACTCTCAGTCATAATGGGGAAGAAAAGTAAGGGAATAAGCAAGAATAGAAAGAGCACCTAAGGTGATAAAGGAAGTGTCGCCTAGACCTCTACCTCTCTCACTATAACGGTTTTGTAGCAGTCGGGTAATAGTCATAGTATTATATAAAGAGTATAATAACGATACAGTGATATATTACTATATATAATTAGGTACTGAGAAGAGATTCGCAATATAGTTGTATAGGTGTATAAGGATTAAGTATAGATATGAAGAGAAGAGGTATTCAATTATTATAATTTGTAAATTTAACAGCTTGTGATGCGAATGTAACTATGATTCTTACAGACATAATTGCGCTCTCCTCAAATATTATTTTAATACAAATATAAAAATATGTGAGTTATAGTGAGTGCTCTCTCCCTATTTCATCTGTTTTTCACCCTATGTTAGCCCTTTAACTCTATTCAGTTATTGATTAGACTTAACTATTATCCTAATATGTGTGATAATCTCTAATTCACTTGCTGACTATTAATAGTATACTTCTATTATATATTTACACTATATCGTCTCTGTTCCTATGCGAAGCTAAGTCAACATACAGTGCAAAACTTATATGTGACACAAAGCACCCTACAGCATCTTTAAGCAGTGGTAATACACTACACTTATATCAATATCGAATACACCAACAACTATATTAACCATCGATTTGTGATGCACGAACATACCTATCAAGCAATAGTAGCTCCGTACCAATACTATTTTACAATGACTTTAATCTATACTCTCTATATAAAGTATTCGCATAATATATATTTAGTGACGTATATGTAACAAAATCTATTCTATTGTACCATTTAAAACTATTAGAACTAAATAATAAAATATACTAATACTATTGTTATCTGCATGCACTATCTGGTTCTTTATTATTTTAAATAACAGAAATATCTGTTAGTTTTATTATTTACTGATAAAAAATACTGAACGGTTTTATTTTAATCCCAACCCTATATTATATATATAGAGAATGTTGATTGATCTTAATTCCTCTATATATTTATAATATTATATATGTGATATAGTCTTTTAGTTATCAAATATTGTATTTAATATATATATATTTATTTTATTATCTGTATTGTTATATATATTATTTCTAGTATATTATTTCTAGTCGTAAAATAATATAATATTTCAGGTTAAGTATTAAGCAAAATGAAATCCGATCATCTCTGAGCAATCTTAAGTTATAATATATAATCTTAGGTAACTCTAAATAATTATTCAAATAGGTATAATTAAATTAATACTGTATAATATCTTGAGTAATAACGTACTTATATTTATATAAATTAATTATATAATATTTCTCTATATATATTATATCTATATTTTAATATAAATAATATATATAATTATTATTTAATTAATATATATATATATTAATATTTATTAATTAATAGATGAGGATAATGATAATTAAGTGTGTAAGACTGTGATTCGAGTAAATGGTATAGTTAGTCGATCTTGTAGTAAGTGAGACTTCTCGCTCACTTATTCAAGCTCTGTGTGTCTCTATTTTAGTTATATATACTAATTGATTTAAGTTTCTGTGTAGCATGGTTGAAATCTATGTTTAAGTAAAGTTTGAAGAGCTTTACTAGATGTAGAGTGTGTGTTATTGAAAATATAATTGATACGAATAAAGTGTCATCAATTTGATCAATAGGTGGTGATCATATCGCGATAAATGTGTGGTGTAGGTCCTCGTGCTCGCAGTATGAGGGTTGAGTCCAGTCGGTTTATGAAGTCATATATTTTGGATGGTTATAGCAATTGTGAGGAAAGTAGTGCTGAGAAATATGTTAATAGTAGTATAGGGAGCGAGATCGACATTTTGCAACATTGATTAAGGGTAAAGTATGACTGTAATATTAGTCTAATGTAGTTAATATATTATTATTATCATTATATATGTATAGGAAAGTGAAAAATGTGTAGGTAATAAGTATGTTAACGGTTAGCAATTTAAATTCTTTGGTGTGAATACAAAGAGACTATAATCTTGAGTTCTGCCAGGGATTGCATTGGTGAGCCATAAGGTAATATTGTTTCAACCCGCTTACCATGCTATATAATACTTTGTTATATTAATGTTATTTACTTCATAACTACTAGTAGTGATAGCATCATCCAATTGGTGTCATATAGTGCCGTGTTGACAATGCTTCTATAATGTGCAATGTAGTGCATTAGTAAATGAATCATTACATCGATGATATAGATAGCGATAGTTATTATAGGCCTGTTAGAAAGTAAATTGATTAATAATTGTAGGCCAAAATATAGCACCTGTGTTTTTTTGGTTTATAATTCATGTAATTTTTGTTGTTGTGTGTATTAGCACTAGGCTGTAATATACTAGTTAAGATTAAGTAAAAAGTGTTATTCGTGAATTGGTTTTGGTCATATGGAACAGGTAGGCATAGTATGCTATAGATTTGGCATAATTGCGTAGTACAAGCTCAGACGGTACTGGATGTCACAGTTGGTGAGTGTGCTTGGGAATACGCATCGGTTGTGCGAACCTCAATAAGAAAAGTGTCGCTCGATTCAGATTAACGACGTGGATCATGGAGTTGTCGTTTGACAGATTGTGCAAAAGCTCGGATTCTGCGCTGGTCCATATAATTATGTGTAACATTGTCGCAAGATAATTATGCGTCGTGTGTGTATATATAGCTTAACAAGCACTCTATATTGTCCTATTTCTTCCAGCTGTGTGCTTTGATGTTTTTGAGGTGAATCTTAGTGGTGATATATTCTTTTATATTCGTGTAAGCCACTGTGTTGACGCGATAGGAGGATATGAAATGATCCCTCATCCACCAATGACTCATGACTTCCATCATCGTGCAGTGCGTCCCGTTGAGCTTGGCAATTGTCAGTAAAACTGAACGCTTTATATATGACAGGATATAATCTTCTTTCATATTAGATCTAGTCGCATCGGAGGACTCTTCATCTTATAGTAGCGAGTGCGACGTTGCCAGCTTTCCTTTGACATACTGCACAGTGCATTTGTTATAAAGAATCTCAAATCACTACAATTAACTCTCTCTCGATCCGTACTATTATAATCATAGTGGTGAGTACGGAGAGCAGTAGTGCATCTTTACATCATTAAATTTAGGATTAATAGCTCAAAATAAGATTAATATAACTTATTAATAATATATATTATATAATATTACCTAATATATATATATATTCAAACTTATATCATTTATTATATATATATTATAGTGATAGTCTTTTACAGGATGGCAGTATTAAAGAGCATGAAGAGAATATATTATATTAAATAACCTACTCGGCTAGATATATTATGAGGACTACGAGTATTATATTATAATAAATATTGATAATATATATTTAGATGTCAGAACATGTTACATAACGTATGATGAGGAATATAGAGGGTGATGAATGATACTTGAAGGATCTGACTGTGATATATTTGGTATTAGGGTTAATGAACACGCGAAGTATGAGGTTAGAAGAAGAGCGAGAACTACAAGTCTCTACACCCAGGTGAGATGAACGTAGAAGTGACTATAGTAACATTAAATGTCTCTCTACAATAGCATGTGTTATGTCTGTTACTCGAATTAAGATTAAAAAAATAAAAATTTGGTCTTTAAAACACGATCAACAATCCGATCGTTACAGAAGCAAAAACGACCCGTCTAACTCCACGATACATTCTCATTACTGTTATAATAACTGCAATTCATCGACTTCCACGAACTTATTACTGGCTAGTATATATATATATAATATAGTCGAATTAGCCATTTATATATATATACTCTCATAAGAATAGCAAATATCCATTACATTACAACATTATATTTTTAGGCAAACTAATTTACCGTATATATTACATTACTTATTAATTACTCCGTGCACAAGATTATAACTAGTGATGAGCAAACTATGTGGTCAATAATATTGTACCCTATAGGGTTGAAATAATTAGTGCTCAAGACCTCTTATGTTGTACGGAGAGCCTCCAGTCAGATGTTGTTTCTTTCCCCAGTTTCCCTTTTTTGTTTTTTTGGTATATTATATACATAGGTCCTCTAGTAGTTTAGTGCCTCAACACATGAACCAGATCGATGTTAAGGAGTGGTAAATAACTCAGCCTCGCCCAGTATACACAAATAATATATTAGTGGAGTCCATGTATAAGGTTTAACGATTCCTCTCATAACGCCGTTTTCTCAATTTATTTAATGTCTTAGATCCTATACTAGTCTAGGTGCAGATACCCAGATGAGGCTACACTGTTTAGAGTATGTGCATGAAATACTGAGGCCCGGTCTCACTGGTCTTTCCGGTTCATGACACGACAGGGTGTGATGTGGTAGCTTATTCCCGCTCTAGTGTGCGTAGGCGAGTTGATGTCTTGTCTTCGGAACCTCCTCGCTCTAACGATATAACGTTGTGCCCGTAGTGAATTACTTGTTATCTTGGTGCGTGTCCGCTGGGGTTATACCGCTCTCTCTGCCCTAAGCTTGCAGGGATTACGGTAGCTAGTTATAAGGGAATTCTTCTACGCTCTCCACTCATACATAGTCTAACTTACTTGTCTGCTCGTTGCTTCGTTAGTGTCCGGGCTTAAGATTGTTTATTTTTTTTATTTTTTTGTGTTTAACTCGCTGTAATTCTTTCTGGTTTCATTACAGTTTTGTAATAATATATCATATTACACTGTGCTGATAGCACAAATATGTGATATATGTAGTGTGTTTTTGCTTGTACTGTGTGTACGATTATACTTCTCGAGATAACTTCATTTTATTTGTAATAAATAGCTAATATATAATGTTTTTTTATGCATTTTTGTGTATTGTCAGCTCAATTTTGGACATTTTTTTGTTA
This sequence comes from Trachelipus rathkii, assembly GCA_015478945.1. NCBI lineage: Eukaryota > Metazoa > Arthropoda > Malacostraca > Isopoda > Trachelipodidae > Trachelipus > Trachelipus rathkii. The sequence continues at coordinate 18,331 of JABUQX010074748.1, read as the reverse complement.
ATTTCAGATTGGAGTGCTTATTATTATTAGATGTGCACCGATTTTTAAAATGATATTTCGTAATTATATAAATTATTTTGATATAATAGTGTTCTCTTTGTTATTCTTTCTTTTGTATTTTTTGATTTGATTATTTTTTTTTTTCATTATTTTTTTTAAATTTTTTTTTTATTGTATTATAAACAATAGCTGGATATTGTTTGAATAATAGACATTCACTTTTATACTACTTTCTCGCAGCTGTTGTAAAGATCGCTGCCACTGTGTTTCTGTCACCGACTTATATTTGCGTATCTGTTATCTGATTCCTCAGTATCGTCTAACTATGCATAGTAATTGTCTACAATAAAAAACAAAAAAAAAAATTCAAAACTGGACGAGTCGCTTAATACCATTCTATAAAGAATTGTCGTAGGTTGTTCCTATCACTAATCGTCAGCTTATATCGTGTATTTCTATACTTACTCTCATATTACTTATCTATTCATTCTCTATTATCTGTCATCTTTCATTACTTATACTCTCTTTTCAATAATAGGTATTACATTTGTGATTACTTACTTCTCTTCTCTCGTTTGCGGTGTCCTTCTCCCTCTTCTTACTTCTAGTGTGATCTTATTTCTTATTTCTTTCTATTAGTGTGTGCTCTACGTTATTATACTCTATATCTTTTTAACTATATTTATACTTACTGATAATACGTAACTATTTATTTTTATAATAGGTATATTACTAATATCTATATATATATCTTATCATATCTTATTATCATATTTTATATCTATTTTTATTCTATATTGATTAATATTTATGTATCTAGTGAATTCATCA
>JABUQX010074748.1:5000-7500 GCA_015478945.1 Trachelipus rathkii | reverse complement strand
TTTTTTGAATTTGAAAAAACTAGCAATAAAATACCTTGCAACTCCACGTCATCAGTCGAAAGTGAAAGAATATTAGAACGAGAAAATATTTATGAAGCCACAAGAAATAGGTTATCCTCTGAAATGGAGAACTGCAAATGTTCTGTCATTTAACCTTAGAGCTTATTCAAAATGAAGTTTAGTTTAATATCTTTAACTACCAAACTTGGAAAATTTTCATTTAATTATTTTTAATATGTGAATGGTTTGTATAGGTAGAAATAGTTATTTACTTTTTGTTTTTATTTACTTTGTATATAAACAACTGGTAACATGAAATTTCTTGGACGAGGTTTCGCAATTGATTATTGTGTGCTGATACCCAAAAATGTAATCGTTTTTGCATATCACATCGCATTTGTGAGATATTGTGTGTAACCACAGATTTGTAAATTTTAGATTTTTACCTTTTTCAAAGAGGGTCTATGCACAATTATTGGGTATATATATATATATATATATAATATATATATATTATATATATATATATATAATAATATATTATATATATATATATATTATATTATAGTATTATATATATATAATTATTATATATATATATATTATATATATATTATGGATATATGAAGGGAGAGAAACAAATCGCAATATGATATGATACATTTCTTTGATAGATATATGTTAAACATATAATACAAACTATGAATAAAGAGTAATTATGGTGACAACAATGAAGTAAATAGAAGGATATGGGTTTAGGTTAATGTTAAACATACCTACGATGGTTAGTAACTTTCTCTTCGTGACGATCTACTGATGCATAAACGTCTGGAATAATCCCTTATCAAACTCCAACCAATAGTTCGGCCATCATATTGATTAATCCCACTTGCCCTTGGTTTACGTCCTTCCAGAACTTTAGATCTTGAATGGAAGCGTTCACCCTGCTCATCACTAACATCGCCAAGGTTATCCGTAATTTTTTTAGATGAGAATGTAAGTAGTGCAACTTTATACTCATTCTTCATCCATGAGAATGAAAACTGTCTAGCATTTCCTGTACAATGTTAGTGTTCTCGGGGCTTTCCTGTTCTCCAGAAAATCTGTGCTAAATCTGAAAAAGCATTCAACGCTTCTTGCCTCTTAACACAGTCATTGTTGTAGCCAAAAAGGCAGCATCACGGAGGAGTTTCCGTATTTGTGGGCCATCAAATATCCAGCTTTTTCTCTCGTTCACTCAACCAGGAACGTTTGAGCATACATAGCGGAAGCATTCACCATCATGGTCCAGGGCCTTCACAAATTGTTTCATAAAACCAAGTTTTTTTGTGTAGTGGAGGTAAGATGATTTTTCTCTCTGTACAAGGTTGTTTCACGTACGAATGTTCCTGTCACTTGGCCGTCAAAGGTTTCCCTCGGTGCGCCATTCTTCTTTGGTCCAGTGATCCTTGCCACCCGGCTGTCCCAATAGCACAGAAGCAGGGTTATTTGGTGAAACCTGCTTGCTGACCGAGGAAAATGTTTCCCATTTTGAGGTCGACGCATATTTACCATTCATGTACCTGGTATTGTAGCCTCTCCAAACTGTCTGATTTTTGCATACTCCTCTCTCATCCCTACCGAGTCCCTACGGGAACCGAAGCATACCTGTTGCCGTTGTGTAACAACACACATTGCTCTTGGAAGTGTCAATAAAAAGTCACCACTCACCTGCATCGTATGCTGGGAGTCCCCTAGCGAGTAGTAGGCCTGCAACTTCACTGCCATATGCACAAGGTTACCATCTGACTGGAAGAAGCCTCCGCAGCTCTGCTTCTCCGTTACGATAAAATGTTACTCTTTTGCCATGGTCCAGTAGTCATTTTCATGTGCAACCTCGAAGCCAACAGTCAGGACAACTTCGCAAATACAAACTCTCATACACGATCCTTTGTTCAGTTCAACCCTCTGGTGTATACCTCCGTAACATGCTACGCCGGAACCAATCCAATCTGTATTCCAGATGGATATAGACATTCCATCCAGGTATTGCACATTACATGTAGTACTACTCTTACTAAAATTACCACATTGCTGCTTCCCGAAATATCGACCGCATTAGTTAAAACTTTGCACTGCTATTGCTTAGATATCCAATATTATGCGGAAGTAACACCGTCTATTACAGGCCTACGATGTGTGGGTACAGAATTATTTGTCTCATCCTAAGGAATATGCAAATATACGAGATCCACGATTTCCCGAAAACGGGATGTGATACAGCAAAACCGAGAGAATATATATGGAATCAACACCTCCGAATTACTATATATCTTGCTAAAAAAGTCCATCCAAGAAAAATTTCACCCTTTTTTTGTTGACCAGTGACCAGTGTAATTTTTCTTTATTTTTCCCTAAATGGATGACCCGCCTGAACTATTGAGAAATAACTATTCGGGCGAATAGCGAAGTGATTATTCGGCCGAATATTCGTTATTCGGCTTTTTGCCCGAATATTCGG